>JAPZDZ010000002.1:6659834-6678751 GCA_029783805.1 Acanthurus tennentii | reverse complement strand
ATCACGCAAGTGTGTGTGCCGTGTGTGTGCCGTGTGTATATATAAAGTCCATGTGTGATAACATTCTCCCATTTCTCTTACTGGAAATATTTATGTGAAGTCCTCATTTGAGCGTACAGTTCAAACAGACAGAGTTCGCTGTTCTTCCCTCTTTTTCCAGACGTGGTCAGCCTCTGGGGGGGGGGGGGCGTCCCACAAAGACGAAGCATTGTGAGCCTGGCCCACCCTTCCCCTCTCTCCTGCCCCAATATGTGTGTGTGTTTATATCAAGTCCTGATATCCATTTTCCATCACTCACTCCCGAAGCTCAGAGGTATTTATTTTTAGCAGGCAAGGAACAGTCTCAGGGTTGCTGTTATATGTAAATACTGGTGATCTATCACAGGTGTCCCATCCTCTTTAGAGGGGACGCAGAGTCTCATGATGTTTGAAGAGAAGAAGATGAAATGAAATCTACCACTTTGGCAGTGGTCTGTGTTCGAGAGTATTTATGGAAACTAATTCCCACAACAACTCGATGGGTCATATGGAGCGGGATTGTTTCTTTAACTCAGGCTTTCTGATGTAAATATTTCTGTTCATTCAACAGCAGCTTGATTGCGTTTATATTAATGTGATCAGCATGTGACTGCATGACCAGTCTTATCATATAAAGGTTGAGCACCTAAAACTTACACACACTCATTAAACCTTGTCAATTTAAAAAAAAAAAAAAGAGCTGCATTAAGAAATTATTTTTTATATTTATAATGTTTCAAATTACAGTTGTAACTAAGAGAGATTTTTCTCTCCTCTGCTGGAGACAGACAGCTGATTTGAGAGCGAATATACTGGACTAACAAGGAGAGAGAAATGACTATAAGTCAATAGTACGTTTATTAATTTATTTATTTACGCAGACATGCTCACCGAAAAAAAAAAAAAAAAAAACATTTGCAAGGAAATAATACAACAGATATTATTTTTCTGCCCCCAAGTGGCCAAAAGCATCCATTACATAGTTTTGAGCTAAGTTATCCAAGGCTCCCTTTGGAGTACTTATAAACAAAAAACTGCTGAGCAAAATTTTTAAATGTGCCGACTTTAAATCCTGTATTGTTTACATTCTTATTTTCCTCCTTGCATTTGCTGGTGAGTTGCTGTGTTTCTTGGCTCAACTGCCGGCTGATCAGGGAAAAAGCATGAAACCTGCAGGAGTGTGTATTGCATTACCAAGTGCTTGTGTGGGTGTGTTTGTGTTGCATGTAATACAAATAAAACAGGACTCTGCCTTTAAAAACATTGCTACATGGTGCTTTTAGTTGTCTATAGCTCTACAGGGTGCTTTAAAGTTTAAGCAATATTAAGAAACATGGGAAAACTCATACTTTGCATTTTAAACATTTTAACTACATAGAAATATCACTCAGCCTCAGCTGAAAACTCGAGCACCATTTGCAACTAAGACTAGAATCTTGGTCAGGATAAATGTATTTCTAAAATCTAACAGGATAAAAGGGGAAACCTGCTTAATCCCATGTCACCACTCACACTCCATAAATCAATCAGACACACAGTCTAATGCTAAATCTATAAAAAAACAAGTGATCCTGAATTATATTTTTAAACATATACTTGTGATTCCATAGACATCAGCGTTCTGCCTACAACAGCCCAAAACAAACTTTGAATAAAAAGTTTTCACAGGTTTTTAATAATGATCTGAGCTATTCTCGTATTTGATGTGAAGCTTTACAGTATGTTTTGTTCTCCTGATGACCTGATGGACCAGGGCAACAGATGTTCGACACTTCAGCGATTAAACCACTGAGCACAAGAAGAACAACAAGAGGAAAGTTTCTAGGAGCAGCTAACGTGCTGACGGCCAGAGGCTGCGATAAAGAGCACTCCGGTCTGGTACATTAATTAAAGACACACGTGGGAACTATGTGGAGGCATTTGCATAGGCTATGGAGGAAGAAGAGGGAGATGATGAGGAAGATAACACTGAGTTAGAGAAGCCATAAAAAAAAAAAAAGCTCCAGCAAGGTTTTTACTCAAACTGCTTATGCAGCGTATTACACATGCGAGGGCAAATGTTGTTATGCCAACAAAAACATACGCTGTCATGGTGAGCAGTGGTGTGTGTAAAAAGTGAAATGGTATCATCTGTGGTCAGACAATAGAGGTTTCTCTTCTTGTGGTGGACTTGAGCCACCTTTAAGTTGAATCAGTGCAGAGATTTTCAGATTTTCCAGTTCTGTGTTCTAACTGTGCCTGCACAAAATCATTTTCACTCAAGAGTTTTCATCAGAGGTAAGCATCTCGTCCGAACACAAAATGCTAACATTAGATTCCTCTCTTGAGGGGGCGGTGGGCCATGCTGGAGGCTCACCGAGAAGTTTAGAGAGCAAAGTCCACGCTGGACTGGGACCGAGGCTCGTTCTAGATGTATAGCTCAGAGGTTGAAAAAGAGCAAAATGTCCCACAGGCCTCGTCCTGATCCACAGAACTCATTCTTTCCTTATTGCTCTGATTAGACCTCTGTGCGGCAGCGCTGATTGAATGCCAGCTCCTTCCTCCCTGCAGGTCTGTGATTACAAACTACGGCCAAGTCACTGGCAGTAAACTGAAACACACAAACAAGGAGAACACTCTGTTATCACAGGATGTTCGTTCCATTTTAATTCATTAGTTTAGGGTCATTTCTAAACAACTTATTCATTAAATCTTTATTTTGTACAGTCATGAAGCGCCAACTATGATTTTTAACTTGGTTATTTGCCAGATGATGACGTCCAACAGGAAGCCATAGCTCTGTTACAGAAGAGTATTCTGTTGTTTTCCCACAGTTAATTTTATTAACCCTTTTTTTAAAAGTATTTTATACTGTAATTTTCATTTATCTTTGATCTTTAGTGTGATGACAGACATACCTAAATTGAAACAGGAATGTTTTTTTGGCCATAACCACCATAAGCATTGAAAAAATGACAACTCCTATCTTAAACCATTTCTCCACCTGCCTCGAATGCTCTATATTCAAAACATTTTCTCATTTCAGTGATTGTAAAGCGGACAGGGCGGCCATGTGAGTGAAAAATGCAGATCAACTTTGTCAAATTTTCATACCAGGGACAAAAACATTTGTGGTTCTTCTTTTACAGTTTTTTTTCTTTCCTTTTCTGTGAGAGGGGTTGTGGAGAGGGGAGGAGAGGGTGGTGGTGGTTGGGAGGGGGGGCGCGGAGAACCAGGCAGCAAGAAGGGGGGGGGGATGGTAACAACTTGCTTCAGAGGAAATCTGGAACCTATAAACTTGGGCAACTTCTATGACAAGAAGCGAACGTCACAACGGTTTGATTTGGTTGGCTGTAGGACACACCTTTGTCTCCGCCTCGTCTGATGGGACCAATGGCTTCACATTCATCCTTCCTGTTGTTTTTAACTCAGCTGTCCAAAAAAATATCCTGCGGACCAATAAGCGAGTTAAGTGGGTGGGAAGCTGAAAGTTTTTACAGTTCCCTCCCTTTAAAAAGTCAGAATCAGGTTGCTGTTATTTCACATGCAGCCACAGGAGAGGAGGACATGAGAACAGTCCAGTTTGGAAATGCAGTGTACACTCACAGAGAGTGGGAAGGAATCATTGGCAGGTTTCCACCATCGGGGATGAAGAAGCATTGTGCAAATCGAAAACTGAGTGCTGATTACTCACCTTTTTTGGCTTGGCATGTTTGGATGTGACAAAGTGTAAAGCTGATAACTGTTGGAGAAGAACAAAACAGCAGAAGGCCAAAGAAGCACACAACAACATAACAGAAGGGAGTTCCTGTAGACGGAAAAGGAGAGTGGAGAATTATATAAAAGAGGCAGAGGGGGAGTGGAGAGAAGCACGTTGGAGGAAAGAGAGAAGAACGGGAGAAATTCATAGTAAAGGATAAAGAGTTACAAACAGGAGAGGGACGACAAGAAAAACGTGGCCAAGCATGAGAGAGGAGGAGCAGTGTAAGGATGAGCACCCTGAGGAAGGGGTGGTTTCCAGCCCGGAGAACACGGGACGACCACCTTCTAACGCCTGTCCTGTTGTTGTAGCAACACCAGGGGTCACAGGGCATAAACGACAGATGGGTTCGCATATCGAGGATCAGGTTTCCATAGTTACTCCAACCACATCAGCAGACGATGGCAAGGTCAAGTCAGGGGACGACATCCAGGTCTTTACCCCAACTGGACCCAAAAGACTCAAGAGGAGTCCTCAACATCGGCCGCCTTCCTCAGGCCCATCTCTTTCTCCTGGTCCTGGTCCAAGTCCTGGAGCTCTCTCAGCCCTTGAGGACCCACATGGCCAGCGGGCGATCGCCAACATCCGGGAGCGCCAGAGGACGCAGTCTCTTAACGAAGCTTTTGCCTCGTTGCGTAAGATAATCCCAACGCTTCCCTCTGACAAACTGAGCAAGATCCAGACTCTTAAACTGGCATCACGCTACATTGACTTTTTGTACCAGGTTCTACAAAGTGATGACATCGACTCTAAGCTGGCAGGATGTAACTACCTGGCCCACGAGAGACTGAGCTATGCCTTCTCTGTCTGGAGGATGGAAGGGGCCTGGTCAACCATGTCTGCTGGACATTAGCCCTGCCTAAAAACAAGGTCTGTCTTTTGATTGTTGCCCTAAAAAGTATGATGAATTCTTCATGACAGGGAAATGTTTTTACTTGACAAAGAGAGCTGAAGTGTCGTCTGACCCATGTCTGTACACCAGTGGACTCACACCATTAAACACCTCAACTTAGAGCATCTGTTTGCTTCAGTATTAATGGAAAGACTATGGTACTAAAGATTATATTGCTATTCTTGCAAAAAGCAGCTTTTACTGGTCAAGTGGTAGCATTAGAGAAATCTATCTGAACAGGGACACTGAGCAAAGTGAATGATTCCTGGACATGACAATGGAAGAGAGGACAGGAAAGAGACAAAAACAGCTGGACACCATTCAATAGTTATTTAATTCAACAACCTGTTTGCTAAGGACGCCTTGTCCTAAATGTTACATCCACATAACAGCGATGGATCAGTCTGCCGGCAACCTCTGACTCATCGGCTCTCTCAGGCTCTGAAGCTTGGCATTCAGTTTCATCCACATCAACATAAAGTCCATCACCTTGACTATCATCAATATCACCTTCATCATTACTATCATCACCATTGTGGGTCTGCATACATTGAGCCTTACTTAAACTTAATTTTTGATTTCAATAGTGCATCAGGATGGCAAGTGTTCAAGGTTTTGTTTTACACATAAATGGCAACAACTAGAGAATGCAGACAGGAGGATTATAGAAGAAAGTCACAACTGGAAAGACACAAACTGATGCTTCAAGAAAGAATGGAGCTTTGACTTTTCTGTATCTCTTCAAGTCCTCCCTTTCCAAGACTCTGACATATTAAGAATCCCTGACCACCTTTGAACCCATGCAACAGTGGAAAAAGTAGCCGTGGGCAGCCATCGTCCTGACTTAAGTTTCTCCTCTTTATAGCCAAACCAAGCCCCTTTGTTTCTTCTAGTGCCAAAAAAACCTCTCCTCTTGAAATTCTTTCCTCTCATTCTGGCCCAAATTTGCTTGCGTTGCACGAAACTGTGATGCAGCTACAGCGAGCTGACGAGGAGGCGTAATGAAAACAAACGGTCTCTAAAAGCCATGAATCATGTGTGTCACCATCAAAGGGGAGGCTGATGTGGCTCCCTGCTGGGCTCCCATAAACCACTGGAAGTGATGGAGGAGGTGAGAGCTGATTTATACGCACACAAACGTACACGCATGCATAGGTGTAGCCGCGCACATGCACCCATGCGCCACCCCCACGACTTGGGTTTGAATAAGAACCTGAGAACCTTTTCTTTAAAAAGTCAACAGCCATGATTACACAACTGTATACATGCAATAATGCAACAAGAAGTCAGTTTTGTATTACAACACCACTGATTATCGCCTTACGTAAGAGAACTAATGCAAAGCAAATGAAAATCACCTGCAGGGTTTAACTTTCATTTCATATAAACAACTAAACTGGAAAGAGATGGGAGCTGACATGCTATTTGTATTCAATAAATATCCATGACTAACCAGTTCTTCTTCATTGCCAATATGCAAAAAGCCCAGCACCCTTTCATTAGGATGTCCCAGGGAGGCAGCTAATGTTTCCAGCTCTTATGAATGCTTATGAAGTCTTATGCTGAGCCCCACCGTCAGCACAGTGCGGTTTCAAAGGGCCAGCCTTCACTGACACGTTAGAAGATACTTGACATTTAAAAAAAAGTTTAAAGCCAAAAGAAAGACAGAGCCCCTGTGAATGTTGTGGCAGGTCTTAAGAGTCATGGAGAGGATTTTGGAGTTCATATTAACATCTCACAGCATTTGTCTAATTGATATTATGATTGGTATTAAATTTGTTTTATTTCTGTATGGAAATTTGTAAATTTGGCAACCATAACTCAGAGTGCATTTTCTAACCCCATGTATGTTAAAACTAAAACCTCAGTTCAATGCCTATTCATCCCCGCGCCCTGTATTATCTCAAGCTTCAGACTGACCTGGTATGAGGAGGTTTATTGAAGGAAGTTATGTCCAAAATGTGAAATTTATTACTATCTTTTTTTTTTTTTCTAACAATTAAAATTAATTAAAAGAGTTGGTGTGACCTTCCTCTTGTGGCACCTTGGAACAATGAAATTACTTGAAGTTAAGCCTTGTCGATGATCAGTGGCCAACTTGCTACATATCAATAATTTGCCATTCAAACTCAATAATGAGCACATTAAATGAGTCCAGTGTGATCCGAACAAACTTTTAAATGCCTGCCTTTTTGTCTTTCCAGCTGCTGATCTTCCTTGTACATCTCTGCCTCATGCTACCATTTCTGCCATTCTAATCACATGGACTTCGATGTAAAATGGAACTTTTTAGGCATATCAAGTTTAGAGAAAAGCACTGTTTCAGAACATTAAAAGCATATTGATAAAGATGCAGGCTTACATGGGGAAAAGGGACTTTTCTCTGTTATTTATCAAGAGGAAAATGGCAATACAGGTATTTGTGTTTACTTTCTGTGTGTCAATTCCTGCAGTTAAAGCAAGACTTCAGTCTGGGACAGCGATTAATATGTTTGTCTGTTGTACATGTTTACAACAGAGCGAGACAATATTTTTTTATTAGCATTTACTTGAAGTATATACAGTGTGATGCTTGACTGACACTGATATAATAGACCTATAACTGAAAGAAATATAAGTCTTGTGATATGAATATCACTAGCAGAAAAGTCCTTGGAAAAATTAGATGAAGTGATACCTAAAGCACATGTATCATTATTTGTCTGAGAAAATAAAACTGTCTACAAACTTTTCATGTGATTCTTGTTGTTTTGGCAAAACTCTGAATGGTGCAAAGATTTATACTGGCACCACACCCTCCATGTCTCCTGTCTCTCTTGTTAAACTGTCTCTCTTGTTTTCCTTACTTCCTCCTTCCTCCACTTTTTTTTTTTAATGAGGTCTGTGTGCCTTTGCCTAGTCAGTCAGGAACAGTTAATTCCTCCAGAAAGAACACGTTAATGTGCAATTAAGGGCTTTAGGAATATTTATAGCCTGTTTGGACCAAAATTCTAAGTTGTGGCCTGATCTTTATGCCTATGCTACATTGGCCTGCAGTTAACAGTTGCATATACTATGTTTTAGCAGTATTTAAAAGGGAAAATTTAAAGCTCTCACATCAGGTAGCCTAAGAGAAACAGATAAAATATACCAAAACTAGACTGATAAGTGCTGGTATAAACCACTGGTCATATTTCATAATGTCACAGGAAGAAAAAAAATGCAATTAAACATAAAAATACATCAGCTGATAGTCACACATCTATTATAAGACCTCATAAATGATAAATACTACTCTCCTCCATATTTGCTATTTTTTTTCCAGGCACTGTTTATAAATGTTCCAACAAACTCAGGAAGGAAGCTACTTTTAACTTTATTTTTTACTTTACTTTTTTTTTTGTTTAGTGGATACCCAAATAAATTTGAAGCCAGAAGCTAGCAATCTGTATTTAATGCAAAAATACAGCATTAAGATGGATGACTTTATCAGAATTAGCTAGCTAATAATGTAACCCCCCACTAATTTGTAATATATTTACATACACATAAGTTCAATGCAACACTAGCCTTAATGATATGATGTTTTACAAAAAAGTGAGACAAAAATGGGCTTATACCAGAAATGATTTTTTAATCAAGAGGAAAGAAAAAATGACAGTACAAAATAGACAATCTTTCTATACATATACATGGTAGGAAATGTAAAGGAAAAAACAAAACATACAGGTAAATAATAAAGAGTAGCATGAAATAAGGATTTCAATGTCATGTTTATAGATACAGAGTTACTGTAAGTCCAGTTAGTTAAGAGTTACCAATACACATACTACTGAATGCATCAAGGCACATGTGTGTCGTGTATTTTGGTCTTGGAGTTACTATTTACAGTGTCTTTCTTTAAGAAAAAGGTAAAAATGACATCAGTAATAAAGGGAATTAAGAGTGAGGCAACACTGGCCTCTACATAAGACAAAAAAAAAAAACAGCCACTGGGAATAAAATACAAGAGAGGTCATTTACAGTATCTGACGAACAAACACAGACACACACATACACACGCCCTCACACACACATACACTAAATGGATGCACGCAACATGGCAAATGTCTATGTATGTGCTAGAGCATATGTAATCATCAACACTCACACACATTCACTCACTGTCACATCAGACATTTTCTTCATAGACACCACATGCACCTTCTGGGCACGCTGCTGAAGAGAGACACAGCATATTGTTTAAATGCCGTCACTTGCTTTAAAGAATACTATGACAAACACTCAATAAATGACAGACTTTTCAGTTGCACCTATGACACGACACCAATCCTCAATAAAACATTTCCTCGATGATTCCTACTGGAATGGAGCAGTAGTGCAACAGCCGTGGGACTTCTGCGATGGCAAAATTTTCACTTTTGGTTTTCACTGTTCTCTTGTTTAATATAAAAGCTGAGGCCTTCTGTTGGGCAAAATGATGCCCAGGGTCTGACTGAACACTCATATCGTTTCCCATCTGGATGATAAACTTACGAAACTTCTTTCTGCCATTCAAATTAATAATATACTGTGAACTAATTTCACTTTAGATTTTCCAAAAGCTGCATTTACATTGCATTTGCATTTATCTGAAAATCAGATTTGTGCTGCTTTGAATCCAATCATGGATGTAACAACTCCAAAAGAAAAAGCTCTAAGGCCACAACTGTCGGACAAAGTTACGTAAAGGGCAGACAACTACACAAATATAAATTTCCTAAGTCTCAGTTTAGTTAGAAAGTTTCAGTGTCTAAAAGCTTTTTTTGAGAATTTTTTAAAACATCCTGAGACAACACATGTCTAAAAAAATACAATCAACTCCATTTTAATTAAAATGCAAATTTAAATGTTTAGACTCAGCTTTTTGCAGCTTTAATCTACTAACATTAGTACTGGACATCAAAAGCCTGAACAGATAAAAACTATATGTGCATGAAAAATGCACATCAATTAACTTTGCTTTGCTACATAATAACTTCCTAACTAAGAAACATGATATTGTTATTTTTACTTAGGAATGCAGAGCCCTTACATGCCCGGATAGCAGAGCATTTAGGATTAAACAACATGACCTCTGCTGCAAACATCAGCTTAAGTAATGGACTGACATGTTTAGCATCATATTGTCTAGGTTGATTCTGACAAGAAGAGCTGCTACTAAACAGAGCTGCACAGAGGAGTCTCGTATGGAAAATAAAAAAGCCTCAAGTTTACAAAAAACACCTTAAATTTCCTCAATTAGACTGTGATACAGCTGAAACTCCAAAAGTGATTTTTAGGATAATGGAGACAGCATTTAAACCAGACCACAGCACTGTATTTATCATCAAAACAAACAGCACACAAAAGCCTACATATATGATCCACAGGTTCAAACAGCGTCTTTTCAGAGTGGAGTCACTGTCAGAGCAGTATTTATACTGGTCCCTTGTATTGCTTCCTTACAGTCCCATTGCCAAGTGCAGGCTGTTTTTAAGGCATTTTTCTTTGGGTGATGTCCATTAAGTGCATTAACATTATTGCTACTATACAACAATACAATGGTCCTCAGTGGTGCCACGGTGGAATGAACGCTCCTTTAGTCTTGGATATAAACAATTATACACAGTAATGAATACTAGTGGTACATCAACAGTTCATTATTGCATTGCACTGTACATGTGTGCGTGTGTGTGTGTGAGAGTATATGTATATGTGTGTGCATCTAAGACACTGAACAGCAGTGGAAAATAATCCTGCTCTTTAAATCTTGCCTACTTTTTGGGTTAACTTCATAAGAAATAAACTTTACAGTTTACAGGCGAACACGTGTCCTCAGAGTGAGTCAGGGACTTCATAAGACATCTCAGATGAAAAGTGGGAAAAGCATAGCAAACACCATTTCCTCCAAATCTCCAAAAAAAACCCTATTAAATAACCTACAGAGAGGAGCTGTTTTTTTCCCAGAGCTTTGGAAATTCTTATGGTTCACATTATGGAATGAACAGTGCAATAAAACAACAATTTGCCTCTTCTTTGTTTCTACAAAACCACAGTTGTCCGTTTTTTGTCTTCATTTTCTCTCTTTCCTGTGAGTCCTTTGTTGTCTTCTTTTAGTGGTTAAACTGCATGTAATGACATCATTAAAATAGACCATCGCGTCTGCTCTTCCATATTCTTTCTTTGTGACGTGGTCACTTATTCTTGTTGATATTTTTGCATCTTTATTCATCAGGTGTAAGCAAAGGGTATGCTTTCACCTCATGTCACAGGTTCACTCTGCCATCTTTGAGCTATTTTACATCCCATTTGGTTCGCATTTGCTTCAACTTCAATGTGTAAAACAAAGTGGCAGAGGAGAAAGGAATTTATAATCCAAAGTCCCCCTCCTTCTAAAACCTGATGTTGGTCCTCATGTTAAGGCAAAGATAAGGCAACAAAATAGCCACTGGTACACAGAGCTTCAAGAGGGATCAGAGCTCGACTCTGCATCTGAATTCTGTCTGTTCTTCAAAGGTTTGTGGTCACAGAGCTCTGAACACACGCGCACAAAATCCAATGTCAGTCAGGACACATTAAGAGTCTTTTAAGATCGTCTGGTATTGCTCTTTGGTGAGGTTTCAGAAGGTTTCCTCGTTGCAGGTAGTGCTGCTGCTGGTTTCAGCTGAGTGGTTACCAGTATTGAGGTGCTCATTCGGCAGCTCTGTAGAGGTTCAGCTTTGCGTGCTGTTGGATGTGCATGTGTGTGAATAAGGCCGATGGTTGGGCTCAGTGTCAGTACAAACCCCCTCCTTCATGGTCATGTGGCAGTGTGAAAGATCTGAGGCTACAGTTGGGGCCCAGGTCCTTTAGATGAATTCAGTGAGGTGATTGGTCAGATTCTTCTACATGGAGTCGCTGTCATGCTCCATTGGCTCGTCAGGGAGGCTGGAGGAGAGGTTGAAAAACAGATGTGAGTGGAGAGTTGAGACAGTTAGTGCCAAAGAGAAGTGTAAAAGTGTTTTGTCTTTGATGGGTTGCGTGATCATCTGTGTGTATCTGTGTGTGTGTGTGTGTGTTTGTGTGTTTTATGCACCTCTTGTTGGACAGGACTGCCACAGAGAGCGAGGCCAAAGCATTGACAGCATCAGTTTCCTCACAGTCTCTTCTCTGAGCAGCCAGGTAGGACAAACCCACTGATCCACTGTGAGCCTTCACACTCTGCCAGTACTGACCTACATCGGCCACATATACAAAGGTTACTGATACCGTTTTCCTACAAACATCACGCTGATATGGATCCTAATTTCAGCAGGATATATAAATGAATAAAGATTAAAAAAAAAACCCAAATAAATAACAGAATTCTTAAATGAAAGTGTTAGTGCTGCTCACTCTGTATCTGTATGACAGTCTGCAGGGAGCGGACTGCGTTAGCGTTGGGCTTCTGGAGCAGGACTTCTTCTGCCAGCGGGTCCTACGAGACAGAGAGGCAGCCATGAAGACAATCACATTACCTTTGAACTGGCCTCTTTTCAGTGGCTAAATGCTGGTTTAAGAAGTGACTGAAGAGATTTAATCAAAAGTGCTTAGCATTGTAATTTTATTTGGAACAACCTTTAACATATTAAGAAAACAATTCTGAAGTGCAATACTTTAAAAATGATAAAACTACAAAAAAATTTATTCCCTGTCAATGAAAAGACATAGTCCCTGAGTCCATAGAGGATGTGAATATAAAAATTGACACTTGCTTTTGGGGAAAAAAGATTAGCTTGTAAAAGCAGACATTTAGAAAGAACTCCATTACCCAGCATGCCCTACCTGTATGCCCAGAAGTGCACTGACACAGGCTTCAGATGCATCACAGATAGCTGTGAGGTCATGACCGCCCTCGAGGGCCAGAACCAGACGACCTCCTGCTAGAGACATCAGCTGGCGGGTCAGGAAGCTGAAACCTGCGGGAGACAAACACAAAACGCACACAAAAATGTTAACATGTAGTCTGAACAATGATAATAAAGCCAGACTAACTTATTTTAAGGCTCACCAAATGGCATTTGCTATAGTTTCCAATATTCTGTGAAAACAAGCATATGTTTTTACCTTGTGGATCCTTCCAGAGCAACATACCCAACTACTTATTACTGTAATTATGGTTACATCAGTGATGCAGCAATGTACGATATAGGGCACAACTCCTGCTCTCTGGTTCACGGTTGACAGGAGCTGTAATAATCTATTAATAACTCTAAATACCCACAGGACCATAAAGTAAAGTTTTTTCCTGAAATCCCCTGCTAAAAATGAGGCCTTGAGGTAAAAACTGGAGGGCACACTGTGCAGTCTGTGGCGGGGAACTGTGCTTACATTTGGCGGAGACCTTGTACCCTCCCAGAGGGGCGGGGTTTCCCTCGGCAGCATCAAACCCGGCCGACACCAGAACGACATCCGGAGAGAACTCCTGGGCAATGGGCATCACCACAGACCTGAAGGGACACAATCACACAGGTCACTGTAAGTTTATGGGAATGGGAAGAGATATCTGTGTCACTACTGGTAGCCAATAGAAGGTGATACAAGTGATGCATTAAACAACAGTTTTAAGGGTAACGCCGGAGTTTGAGTTTATTTTTGGACCTTTATTTTTGAAGGTTTGTGCAAACTCTGGCTGTCACATGCTGCAGCTGTTTATGATAGCATATTAAAGAGGACAGAAATACACGACTGTTAAGACAAACGAAATACAACAATTTAAATTACATATGTGTTGTAGTTGTTTTTTCTGATATGTGCATATTTAAGCCCTAATTATATAGCTCAACTTGGAGAATAGAGGAAGAGGAAACTGGTCATTTAGTCACAGTAGGAGAGAGTTCCTACACAAGCTTCAATGATGACATGGCAAACCTGCACTCTGCGATTTAACATCTTGCCATTGATTCTATTCTGCTGTGCTCCAAAAACCTTTAACATAATGTTCTGCCAAGTCATCCAAAAGCTGTACAAGTGCACAAACTGCAGTAAACACTGGACTACTTACATGAAACTGTCAAAATCAACATGTCCTATTTTCAAAGTGAAGCAAAGTGTTAAAGTTGCTTTATTGACATCCCCACTGAGACATCACTGAGTTGTTTTTGACATTTAAAACCTCACACGATGTTAAGGCAGCAAAGTTCAATCGCTGCTGACATGCACAGATGCATTTGAATGTTGTGTTAATAAGTGTCAATATAGCAAGAGGAAGAAATCCACAAAAAAATATGTCATATCTGGACCTGACAGAGGCATATCGTCCAAAGAAAGACATTGCATCTTTACAACCAGTTGCAGTGTAATTTAGTTGCTGACGAAGTTAACTTGCATTTATTTATTTTGGTCATGAAGACCAAAATGTAGCCGTTTCAAATCAAACCTGGCATTTTTAAACTGGGCAGTCATCTGGGGATGACACATAGTCTTGATCAAATTTTAAAAACCAATTAACATGACAAGTGAAACCAACATTAAGCTGATCCTGGATCCCAGCAGCTAAAACAGAGCTGACAAAGGACTTTTGTTTCTGTGTTGGAGAAGCTGCACAGCCTCCAGTAAGACGGGTCTGCCTGACAGAGTCATTCTGTTTTGTCAGCTCTTACAGCTGCCCGATGTTGTGTGTGGACTTTAAACAGATGAAGAGTTCTTTAATGCTATTGTTTTTAGGAAGAGAGCAGTGCTGTCCAAAGGCAGACAGAGGCTCAGCCTCGCAGCTCGATGATGTCGGCAGCTTTCAAAGACGGAGTGTGTGAGTCTGTTTCCCATTAGAGGCTTGTCACTCTCCTCACGTCATTGACAACACAGAGAAAAGAAGAAAAACAGTCCATCTGGGATCCATTTACCTTCATTATTCTGCCTGCGGACTTTGGAGACCTCCCTCCCTCCCCTTCATACACATATACACACACGCACATATCCAAACACATACTGCTATCATGACTGCATGCAGATGGACAACATGAGCTCATGGACACAAATGAGGACACAGAGATAAAAAAGCACATTCCAGCATGAGCAAATACACGCAAAAACACAACACACAGACATATACAATACACTGATCACTTGTCACACACGTACGGACTCAATCACAAAAGGGGAAATAATTTTCCAGTGCTTTCCTTCTTGTGGGGTTTTTTTTTTGATACATTAATATATTTCAGTGTCTTAAACAAAACTTTATCGGTCACATGAATAAGGAGCACAGCATGCACACACTCTTTACTCTACCCACACATACACACACCTAACCACAAAACCCAATCCCACCTCCCCCTGCAGACCCATTAAAGCTGCCGCGCTCCCCCCACAGAGAGCAACAGCAGACAAACTAATGGAAAGATGGAGGGAAGGAGGGAGGGAGGGCGTAGGAGAGGAGGGGCCGCTTATTAAAGATCAATCAAGGGAGGAGAGGAAGAGGGAGAATGTGTGTGTGTGTTTGTGTGAATGCGCGTGTGCATGCGTGTGTGTGGGTGTGTGTGTGTGTGTGTGCATGGCGGTGGTGAGGGTCATGGTGATGGAAAAGAGGGAGGGTGAGGGTGAGGGTGAGGGATAAGGTGAAAACACAACAAAGCGTCCCTCTGAAGTTGAAGCACTCAAAAACTTTAACCCATAAAATTTATTCCATTACATTTTTTTTCCACGGACCATTTTGCAAACTTTATTAATTACAAAGAGGATGCATGGTGTGTAAGTGGTGCGTGGGAGGTGAGGGGCCTGTTAGATTTTGACTGCATGGAAGTAAAAAAAATGCTACTTTGAGTTGTTAAGTGCCTCCTTATTAGGTCCTAAGAAGAGATTATGTGGACCTACAGGCTAATCATCTTAATAATTATAACTCCCTTAAGAAATTGCCTTTCAAAACAACTCAAAATATCAGCAGTTATTCCCCCTCAGTAAATGCAGCGCAGTTATTTACTTATTCTGCACCTTTGCTCTTCACATTACATTGACAGCACCACTCTTGACAACAACATACATTAAAAGACCAGATTAAAGAGAAAGGTCTGTTTATTTTCACTTAGTTAAAGTCAAACTGAAGCATAAATTAAAGTCTGTTTCCCCTGGTCCTTTCAGAGCTTGCTCAAGGTTGACATCCATTGATGCTGTGGGTCTATAAAGCTCGTGTTCTCCCTTTCTTTTTCATATAAAAGGATTTCTCCTTTTCTAAATCTTACTGCAAGAAATTTTTTCTACCAGTGAGTTTCCGTAGCATAGATTGCAAGTTTGAAATCTTTGATTCAAGATTCTCACATCAAAGACGGAGTGTCTCACATCTTATCTGTAAATCTTATCTGTAAATACAGATAAGATGTGAGATAGAACTGATTGGACATTTGTGTAAAACGTTTTGATGTTGTGAGCTTACACCATCTGGAACATCAGTCGAACTGTAACAAACAGAGAATTTTTTTTATTGGATCCACATCTGAATACTGGGCCATACGAATGGCATTAGTTAATAAAAATGATACTTCACATCAGTTTTGCTGTTCCCATTGAATTTAAGGAGGCACATCCCGTTCAACTTTTCCTGGATCTTATTACTTTGGGGACTGGCTCAACTCAAGGTTCTGAAACATTTTCTGTTTTATATTTGAATAAATAAATAAATAAAATCTGTATTTGTCATGATATCAAGCTCTGGAAGGTACAAACCTCCCTCTTTGAGTACTCCATGGAGAACAGAGTAACTCCATGGTGCACAAAAACTTTAGGGAGGTCTGTCACCATGAAAACAAAACACTGAGGCCAGCATTACCTCGTCCGCTGTGCTCATAACTTCTCTGAAAACATCAAATGTTACACAATTCAAAGCTGCATTTAATTCTTTTATTTTTTAGATTTGAAGACTCTGACTACAACCCCATACTGCATTGCACTAACAAAAGGACGGTATACATACAGTCTGTATTTAAATAAACGCATCTTGTGTGTATGCCCCCAGCCCACCCACCCCCACATATGTCTGCATCTTTGCTACTGTGTCCCCTTTCCAGTAACCATGTGGTTGCAGCAGCTTCCTTGGTGTTGGTTGCACCAGACAACCAAAAAGCCCACACTACTGAGACTTTATTGGGGCTAAACACCCACCAATCACAATTATCCAACCCACAAGCAGGAAGTAACAGTCCGCAATCTGTCAAACACTAGACCTGGAGACCATTTACTGTAAAACATCTGAAGTTATTGGAAACGGGGTGCGCCAGACACATGCTCTCCAAATGACAAGGATTAATAATTACGCAAGAAGTACGTCAGAGGCAACATTTAGTTGATCAGAAGCTCTGCTTAAGTGTGTTTGTTGTGGTTCAGTGCAAAGGAAATGAAAGGAAAGGAAACTGTGTGATTACAGTTCCACTGCATATCCTGATCATGATCAATATGAACTACAGCACTCATGGTGGCAAAACTATTTGGACAGGGAACTCACTGTTTTATTTTTCTGGTGTCTAATGTATCAGATTTAACAACTGAGCCGAGTCTTAAAGACAGATAAACTATCTGCTTTCAATATGCATTGCACAAACTTTTAGAACATGCTGAAACAGAGAACAGAATCTATTTTTGATCATTCTTTCCATCCTTAATGAAAAAGAGCAGCAGTAACAACATTAATAACTGGCAGGACACTTGGGATGCCATGGTGATGAAATTTTCCCACTGGTTAATAAACTCCTGACAACACCAGTGTTACGAATCATAATCAGCAGAGTGCTGCGTTAGATCCTGCTAATTCAAACTGAAAATGTCCTGCTGTTTATCACAGACAACCAAGGAGACATCCATGTTTCTGTTAATGTCCTGCGCTAGCTTCACTTACTTGGATGAAAAGGTTAAAAAGCTTTTTTTGTAAACTAAATCTAAGAACCGATAGTGGTCAATAGTATGTTTAATGAGTCTCTAAAACTCCTCCAAGCAAGAAAGCATCAAACATATAAATGGGTGACGAATAAAAGAGGAGCATTTGAAGCACTGAAGCGATTCTAGAGGCTCGTGGTTGGACAACTCAGACACTAAATGTTTTTTCCTTTTATAAGTCATTCATCAGTATATTTTTCCTCATCTTGTGAGCTTGTGTTGCAGTGTTTGAACAGAGCAGTGGTTGACTACCTGAATGCAGCGAGGTACTCAGCATCTCCCATAGGTGGGTCCAGTCCTCCTGTCCATGCCACGTTCACATTGAAACCCTCACCTGCTCCAGAACCAACCTAAACCCAAAAAATACATGTTGCATTTTATTTCTTTGCATAGACAGGTGGATGGATTATCTTGCTCGCTCAGCAACACAGGTTTAAACAAATTTGTGAGTAAAGTTTGAGAGAAAAAAGCCTTATGTTTGCACAGAGAATGTCTTGGAAATTTTACTTTAACTCAGAAAAAGTTGAAGTGTGCCCAGGACATTACCCACCTCAGCTGGTGACCCGCTGCCTGGGAAGAAGTTCCCGTCATCATAGCGATGAAGGGAGATGTAGAGAACACTCGGGTCGCTGTAGAACACTTCCTGGGTGCCGTTACCATGGTGAACGTCCTATCAGCAGAATAGGGGCCAATTTAAGACACATGATAATATTACTATTGAGTAAAACAGACACGTTGTAAGTCTGTATTTGAACATTACAGGATTATCATGTTGGGTTATCCTAAGTGTAAACAATAATAATGGAAACACCAACATGAGGTCTGAAATAACGAGCTGTCTTACCCAGTCGACAATGAGAATCTTGCTGACACTGAGCTTGTGTTGGAGCTGCTTGGCGGCTATGGCCACAGAGTTAAAGTAACAGAAACCCCTGAAAAAAACAGATAAAAGAGAAGAAACAGGAGTTAAAAGACAGCAAATACTGAATGTCCCTCTTACATCTCATTTCTTTTACTGTGTACAAAAAATACAATAAATATTAATCTTCCTTATTTTGTCCCTTTATCCTCCCTATATACACCTTATCATCATATCTTTCACAGAAAAGTTGAGAGTGCATCAAAAACAGGAAAACTCACTGTGTTCAAGCTAAACAAGTCAATAAAAACACACACAAACAAAGCTACAGACACACTTACATTGCATTGGAGGGGTCAGCGTGATGCCCTGGCGGTCTGACCACAGCGAAGCCATTCTGAGCAGAAAAAGAAGATGCCTTTAATCAGTGTTTCACTGGATATGAGTTATTTCAGGTGTACTGTTAAGCAACTTTTAAAATGTATATGAGTACAGCGTTGGTACACATAAACGGAACTGGTACTATTTAA
>JAPZDZ010000002.1:6648383-6659734 GCA_029783805.1 Acanthurus tennentii | reverse complement strand
AGGTGTACTGTTAAGCAACTTTTAAAATGTATATGAGTACAGCGTTGGTACACATAAACGGAACTGGTACTATTTAAAATTTGTTTTCAGTTCAGTAGGTAGCACTTATTTATCACAATTTATAAACCATATAAACTATGAAAGATTCTTTTTGACAGATGATTTATTTTGACTTTACTAAGTATAAATCTTCTAGCTACATTAAGTTGTTTGTTTTTTATGTTTTTGTTTATTATCCAAGAGACACAGAGAAAATAAAAGGAATAAAGTTAGACCTTTTATAAGTACACAAGATGAATGCAGTTATGGAAATGTAAAGACAATGGAGACCATGCAAGATACTTATTATGTTGTCTTGTCAATTAGAATATATAGTACACATTCCTTGTGATATGTATAGCTCGAAAACAGAAGTGGTTGTACTGTGGTTAAAGTGTAATGGTGATGTATTGTCGCTGCTCAGCGCAGTGCAGAGCCTTTGGCACTGTTCATTGTTTTTCATTCTCACCGCCTTGATTTTTATCTTTTTGTTTTTGGTTTGGTTTATTTTGTTTTGGACTAAAACTGTCTGGATTGAAGCTGGCTGCTATAAATATTTTCTGCAAATTGTATTTTTAAATGTGACCATTTAGAAAAAAAAAATCATGTTTGTGCCAGACTTTTAATCATTTTAAGGGAAAAAGGAAGAAAATCTAGGCCATGATGTGACAGGAAACTCTTTTCTGTAACCCGTTCATCTTTGAAGTGGGTTAGTAGTTCCTCAAGGCAGGGTGAGGCACACTTCTTTGCCGGATGTATTTCTGAGTTGACGTGTCTTTCTTAACCTTGTAGTTGACGTATAAAAACAAAACACTGTCGGCTGAGGATGAAAACTCACATTAACTTCACAATAACTTTAAGTTCCTAACATTGTTTTTGTCCGTGATCCAGTGTCTTAAAAACTGGGTCTTTGCGTAATTGGGCAAAAAACTGCTTTTCACACCTTCTGGCTTGATAAACAAGAAGTTGGGCAGTAGAGGTTCGGTGTAGGGGGTTCCTGCTTGTATTTTTACATCACGGCAGTAAAAAAACAAATAAATGAAAATAGTATAACTGTTTACATTTTTTTTGCATAATGGCATCCCTTGTCTTCACTCTTGCTTTGTTGTGTTATTTGTCAGTAGTTTATATATGTACATTTTATGGTAATTTATGATGCATTTTTGTAAGGTGAATGGTTGCAGGGAGACAGGTCTTTCCCTTTTGCTGAAAAAGTTTGGGATCCCCTTGATTTAGAGTCATTTGACTGTCTGTGGTAATTTTTTGACTCAGTCTTTTTGGTATCAATTCAGGTGCACAACAACAACAAGACAGAACTCTTGATACCAGGAACATCAATGGTATGAGGAACAGCAATGGAGAAGTTAACATTACTTTCAGGTGTCTTTCAAATCTGTACGTTTACAATTGTTATGTATATTTAAGCATCAAAGAGCAAAATGAGCATATCTACACTATATGATCAATATTGTTATTACAAAAAGGTACATAGTGCATCTTTATTTGTAGCTAAAGTTTGAATTTTCTATATCACTCCAATGATTTGTGCTGACAGCACTAAAAGCGAGTGGGGAGCCTCAGACAATCCACTACCATTGTAACAACAAGCTGTCTCAAGACATTTTACTGTGGAGATGACTGATCTGTGGTTGTTTCATTTTTTGTCTCTTACCTTTAGTTCTCCTTTGGCCACTCTAAAGGCCAGCTCAACCACGCTTCCTGCTGCCATGCGTGATGCTGTAGAGGTGTGCGACTCATTCCACGTGGTGTCATTATCAACCTATAACCAAATGACAGAGGCCACTAAATGACAGAAAAAACAACCAGCAACTACAATGAAAATATTTTAAATATCTGTTCCATGAAGCCTGACCATGTCTGAAATTCCTCTGGGATGATAAAAGGAAACTGAAGCCTTTCCCTCGGGCATGGATAACCACATGTTCAGCTGCGACTCGAGAGTAAAAATGTCATTTTTACTCTCTCATTTTAAGGCCAGATCCATATTGCTGGTAATTTTCCTTCCTATTGTGTTTTTCTCCCCCTCTGTTTGTTCACAAACTGGCATTACTGTCCATCTGGCTTGGACAATGAAATCCGAGGCATTTCTTTTATCCCTGGTCATGGACATGTTGTTCTCATTAGACTGACTTGTCATGGTCCGACACGGACTGTCAGGCTAACGTTGGGCCAAGCCAACTCTTTTTTCCTCTTTAATATCCTGTCTTTCTTGTAATTTTCTCTCACTTAACTTTGTTGCTTTTCTTTGAAACTCTATCGTCTTTCATCAGCAGAGTGATTGTGTTGTATAATGTTTCTTTCATTAAGAGCTTTGGAGAATGACAGCATGATAAAAATAGATCTGTATACATTTATGTGTGTGTGTTTTTCTCTTACCCCAACACCTCCACATGGTAACATCACAAACATCCTTTGAGAGAGGATTCCTGAGGGCACAAAAAGTAAAACCATTGCATATTTATACATTAATTTAATTACATGTCAGTTTCTTTTTTAAATTAATTAGATTATGTTAAGATGGCTATTGAAAAGAAAAGCCATACGGTGACCTAGCACAATCTACTGGTATTCATGGCAAGAAAATGGCAAGAAAAAAATCCTAAATGAGACTATGAACCACCATCACGTGTTTGTAATTTCTTTTTAACTTTATAAACATAGTTCAAGGACAAAAAATATGAAATTGATTCTTGTCAGGATTGTAAAACAAAACATTCTTATATAGTTTTAGTTCTGCAGTTGAGAAGAGGCACACATCTGGAACACTGGTTGGTATTGATGTTCCTGATTAAATCTCTACTAAAACATCTTTTATGTTCACTATGAAAGCACTTGAAAGTGTTTTGAAATGACATGGTTTGGCTTGGACCTAAGAATACAAATGTACAAAGCTATCAGTCTGGGGTATACCGTACCGGCCAGTTTGCGGTTATCCAGTTTGAGTCTGTTCAGCGGGTTGGTGCCATAGAGCAACACATGGCGCTCTGTATGGACTGACTGCAGCTCCTCCAGAGTGGCTTTACGACCTCGAATACTCTGTATGAACAGAACATTTGCATTTGACTTTCGAATCTCTTTAACTTTTGACGCTAAATAGAAAGAAAATAAGAGAGACCAAGAACATGACATGAGATACGGAGTGATATGCGCACTGAAAATGTAGACACGTAATATTAAACAATATTTAACAGCTGCTCCAATAGAAGCAAATGTATATGCAGGCTAGAAATTTCTATTTTCAGACAGAAAACTCAAAACACATTTTTGTAGGTCGTAACAGAATGAAATACAAATTAAATAGCATATTCTTAACTCAATTCAACTCGATACCAACAAATAAGACTAATAATAATACAACATCAATGACCAGGAAAACCGGCACGTTCTAAACTTTAATGGTGCTATATTAATCTAATCAGAGTGTGTGTATCCATGTGTGCCTTGTGTCATACCTCGCACTGTCCCCTCAGGCCTCTCTCCTGTAGTCGGGACCAGATGCTCTGTATCCTCCCAGCATGCTCTGGGTGGCTGCTGTTGTCTCCACATGTACACTGGTGCTTCAACATCTGAGAGTCATACACCAGGCCTGCAGATACATACACACAAACAGAAATGTTCTTAACATACTGCACATACAATATACAGTATTTTCACACTGTAACTCTCACTGATGACCCTTGACTATTTTTCTGATGAGCAGAATTAAGCTTCACCTTGAATTCTCAGATTTAATTGTATTTTTTGCTTTTTTAATTTCTTTTCAAGGGAATCAAAAAAATAAAATTCATATGCAACATTAAGGTTGTAAGACATCTACAGTAGGACATGTAATGTCATGTTGATTTGTTTGTTTATAAGTGAGGTCTTCTTGGGACAGCCATTTATTTATAAATTTCTTTCAAATGTACATGTGACATTTACCTTTGCTGGTCAGTGCATGATGCTAAGAAGTATGCAAAACATATTCTTTTTGTTCATGTTTTATAATTATTGAGGTATTTTATGCCTTTGATGGACAGCTATGATGGAGACATGACCTGAAATAAGGGTGAGAGATGGGGTATAGTATACAGCAGAGGCCAAATTCAAACCAGGGGTGTTGTAGTAACAAGGTCAGCCTCTTAACCACAAAGAAATCTGGCACCCTGTATAGTGCATGCTAAAGCAATACAAGCATGTTGGACTCACCGGTGGTGAACCGTGGTTTGCTGCTGGTATCCTGCCCGGGCAGACTCAGGGGTTTCTCAGGCAGAGTTAGAGAGGTGGAGGCTGGTGATGACTGTGTACGTGACAGGGGACGATGGACACCCAGCCCACTACCAACGCTGCCACCGCCGCGCAACATGGGTACAGCCAGGGTCTCCATCTGTCGATGCAGCTGCTGCAGCTGCTTCTGCTGTTCCCATAGCAACGACTACAGAAAGAATGGGAATGATTAAGATGAAACACAGTCAAGTCAAAGAAATCATTCAAAGTGAGTGTCATAAACATTAAAAAAGTCAAAGATAAGTGTTTAGGGAGGCACAGAGATTTATTCAAAACCAAGGAAAATATCTGTGCTTACTGAGTTCAGTTTCACATATGCTACCCATATGAATGTGTTTTGGTATGCAGCAGTACATCCTTCTCAGACTCACCAAGTGATTTGTATTCTACGCTGATATTTAGTGCTGGAAGTCACAGAACTTCCTCCAGCTTAATGTCAATAAAATCTAAGATTTATTTGGCTCCTCTGATCTGACCCGCACCGTCAGGAGAAGTCTGGGATCTGTCAATATTAAGTATACTGTTTTTAATCTAGAAGTAATTTTTTAACTTTCATCTCTTTCCTGTAAGTTACAGGTTACAAAAACATTCAAGCCCATTTCCTACATTTAATACTAATAAATATCACTCAAAATTTTGGTTCTTAAATTTTTAACTGATCTGATTTTTGTTGTTGTGAAGTCGTTCTAACAAAACCTAACTTTTGAGTTTGAGGTTTGTCTGAACAATTTTCAGAAGGAGTAATAGCTTAGCTTACAGTACAAGCACCCTGTCATCATATGCTGAAATAACCACTTTGATATAATGAGTGGTTGTCAAACCAAAACCATGAAACAGCAACTACAGCCAAGCAAGCACAAGTGTTAGGATGCCATCTACAGGACTGTTGGAGGAAGAACAGGGTCATGGTTTCATTTACTTTTTCTACCTACTTTCCATGTGTGTGAATGTGTGTGTGGGTGTGTGTGTGTGTGTGTGTCATATGTGTGAAACTGTGCTGTGTTTGCCAACCTGGTTGAGTATGAGTGCATGTTGCAAGTTCATTTGCTCTTCCTGGCTCTTGGATGCTGTTGGCTCCACCTCCCTCAAAGACTCTGACCTCACTCTGCTCTGATAGGTTGGCTCTGTGGGTGACGAACCGCCGCCGTCCTCTGAGTCCATATCCTCAGAGGGGATCTGATGCAATCTGGGCTTCTCGCTGGACTTAGACATCAGCTGCACATGAACATACAGGCACATTTAAATTAATTACAACACACGAGGAGACAAATATGTGTTTGCACTTATTCATTAAGATGAGGACATGATGACACCAGACGGCAGACTATGAAATGCAAACAAACAGAAGACTTCATGCACTCATACAAACAAACTGCTGTGGTGCTAATGTAGTCTACTAGTGTTTTCCATTAGCTGTTAAGAGTCACCCTCAACGACGCTTTGAAATGCTGACCAACCTTTCACTCAAAAAATCTTGTCCCAGATACCACAAAATTAACCCCATTTCAGCATGCTTAAGTGGATCAAACAGGATGGGAACGGAGGGTAAATATGGGCAGCTGAGTGGAAAAAAGATGCTTAGCACATTGTGAAACTGTAGAATTTTTTTAGGGCTCCGAAAACAAGAACTTTGGGATCATAAAAATAGCCTAATCCCAACCTTTAATATTAGAAGCATGAACTATCCTCTAAAGTTTGTACTGAAGAAAAGAAATCTGAACAATTTACAGGTGTTGAAATGATCAAACTTTAATATCCAAATCAAAATGCAGCCTTTAGATTGTTGTGGTTCTCTTTCTGAAGATAGAGTACAACAAGAAGCTCTAGAAATGTCTACACTGTAAGATAAGTTCATACAGGGTGCTTGTGAAACTGATACCTGCATTAAAATTGACATCTATAACCACTCTTCTGCCTGTAAGAGGTAGTGGTTTCACAGCCGCTGGGCAGGTGCAAATCTAAAAAGGGAACCAAAATGTCCCAGCTAGAATGCTCAAGCTCTGTGCAATGAAACTCTGATCTATTCTCTATCTTCTTAGCATCCTCTAGGACAGCATCAATACCAACTCTCAGGGAAACATACACCATCGTACCAGCACCCATGAAAGTCCGTCCTTCAGAGGCCAACCACTAACAACCAGTCACACTCACTTCAGTAGTTAAAGAAATCATAGAAATGTCTGGAAAAACAGATTCTCCACACCATCCAGCCAGCTGTCAGACCACAGCTGGGCCTGCACCAGTTTGCCTTCAGGGCCAAACAAGGAAGTGAAAATGCTGGGGCATATCTCCTCCACTCCCTCTTCTAACATCTGGAATCTCAAGTAAACTTCACTTCAGTCCTATTTGCCGACTTCAGCTCCACCTTCAACATAATTCAACACCACCAGATTACAGAGAGATTTCTGCTTTTTAACACCTTTACATGTCATCCATTGTGATTACATATTCATCAGCAACAGACCACAGGCTCTAGGAACCAGCATAATCACTAACAGCAGAGCCCCTCAGGGCTGTGTTTTGAGACCCTTCCATTACAGACTCCGCACAAATGACTGTGCCAGCTCTGCACCAATCACCACATATTTGAATTACTCTGACGACACTGCCCTCCCCTGACTACTTAGTGACAGTAACTGTTGCATCCCATCAACACTCCATTCGTCTTCACTTCACACATTGGTGCACTAATAGCTACCTTCAGCTGAACATTAGTAAGATAAAAGAACTGGTCATTTGCACATAGACACACCCAGTACTAGACTGAACCCCACCTACAACAATGGCAACGACTTCAAATGGGACTCATGGACTCACTGTAAACAATAAACTCAATTTTGATAAATGTGTCACTACTGTCAAATAACTATTTTAACAAAGACGGCATGTCATAAGCAAACTCACAACACTGTGTTGTCCTTCACTTCCTGTTTAACCATCCTGTCGCACTCTTTCCCCTGTAGCTCCAACTTGCTAACCACCTCCAGTAAAAACAAACTCACACGTGCCCCGCAAGCTGCCTCTAAAATTATCTCCCTACACTTAATCTCTCTCAATCATTAACCACCTCAATTAATTTCAAAAACTTTTGTCTCCTCTGAACAAATTGCACTCTTCTATACATAGCAACATAGCATATACAAACTACCTTGTCGTTCCAACAGTGAAAACAAATATTCTTTTGGGACAATTAAGGCTATTCATATATCTATCTCCTTCATTTTAATAACTATAGATGAGTGTGTTTCTTCACTTCTTCATACCTTGCCCAGGTGGGTTTGCTGTTTGAGTCTCTCCAGTAGCTGTGTGTTGTGCTGTTGTTGAAGGAGATGCGTGTGAAGTGCCCGTGGGCTCTGGGGGAGGGGCTCTGAGCGTGTCCTGCTCAGGGGCTTGTGGGGCTGAGCACCTCCGGGGGCCAGGTGATCTAACTGAGGGGCAAACTGTAGCGGGACTTGGTCTAGACCTGGAACTGGTAAGAGGAGTATACAAATAGTTAGTGCGTCTTCACACACACACAGTTCCTCATAAATTCTTTCATCATTAAATACCGTTTACCTTAGTTTTATTACAATATGCAAGTTTTTTTGTGTCGCTGAAACTGGACAGAGGGAAAAGGATTGCACAAGTTGGTGGATATTATTCTTAATGTAACCACTTGGTGGTGCTATAACACTTCATTTAATAAAATCAAAAGACCTGAATGACACCGCTGTTTCTTTCAAGTCAATCAGTGTTCATGTTTACATATGAGGTTAAGTACATTCAATCCTATACTGAGATGTCAGTCAACAACAGAATGTAAAAGTTAAATTAGTAATTCTTTATTCAGTGTTTCAATATCCTTAACTATGGAGCTTTTGTCTCTGAGTATGTACATGCATGCACATGTCAACAGTATATGTATGTGTTTGGTGTGTGGTGTGTGCATGTGTCTCACCAGTGAGCAGCGGAGTATGTACCAGTCCAGAGGGCTCCAGGATGATGACAGGCAGGTGAGGGTTCAGCTGCCCAGCCTGATCCTCTCTGCTCAGTGGGAGGAAGACCGGGGAGCCCCCAGCTGTGACCACTGGCACCCGGCCGACTTTCAGAGAGGACAGCTCCCCTTCAGCCTGCACACAGACAATTAAACAGCGTTACAGCTACAGATGACATGGTATCTGACATTTTATCACAGCTCAAATCACAACATAGAGTAAACATTCTAGCATGTTAACAGGTTAGCAGTTTTGTCATTGGAGAAAAACTCACAAGCCACCTACATTTAAATATACAGTGCTCATGGCTTTTAATGTCAGTTATGTCAGCTTTTTAAGAGCACCATGCTTCCTTTATTTAATTTACTTAATTCACTTCCTGTTTAAAACAGGATATTGTATCTATCCTGTTTTCCTGTTATCTTCTTGAAATTTTTTAGTCATGGGATGTTGTGTTATGTGAGCTTTGTAAGCTACTGCACAGTCACTGCATATTAAAACACATGTCCTTTGGTCCATTAATCTAGCACTGATTACATGGAATATCTTGGACAATGTGAGAATCTCTGAAAAGGAGGAGATTTCTTAATAGCACCTTTTTTTATTAAAAATGTACATTTCATGTTTTTGTTACCAGAATATGATAGTGATTTTTTCATTTGACTGTATGACATTTTCAAAAAAGCCGATCATTTATCTCTGGGGGGAAAAATGATTCAAGAACACATTGTTATGACAGACGTGAGTTCAGTGTTTACCCTGGCGTTAGCTGGCAGTCCCAGAGTGATGGTGGGCAGAGTGGAAGGACTTTGGATGGTAAAGTTTGCGAGAGTGCCATCTCTGAGCAGCAGCTTCTGAGCCTGAGAATGTCAAACATAGTAACTATTCAAAATTATACCACGAAATTGTGTTGAAAACAATACATTATGTACTACATAGAAACCACATAAATTATCAAGTAAGAGAATTGAACATTTAAGACCAGTGTTTATTATGTATCCTATCGCAAAAACCTGCTCTTTCACAGACACAATTTGTTTTCTTAAGTATTCTGAATATTTTCTGCAGCTGTGACCAAATGCCAGTGTTGGAAAAATATAATTCTACAGTAATTTAAACAAATGCAGTCTAATTAAACCTAAGCTAGGATTTCACCCTAGACTATCTTTACACTGGGAAATAATGAGTCAGACATCCGTGGCAGGTGTGACAGAGGTTAACTTGATGTGATTAAATGAATTATGTAAGAACAGCTGACAAACGCTCAGAGCTCCCATACTCCTGTTTCACTGTTTTAAACATGTCATTACTCAGCGTCTCAGTACTGCTCATATACATGAAACTAGTTAAAAAAAAATCATGTTTTTCTATCAACAAGACAAAGGAGCATTTTTAAATGGCAATAAAGAATTTTTCCCCTCATTTTAATTTTTACTTTAATCATTATTTATTCTCTCTTTATCTGTCCAACTTTGTCATGATCTCCAATTTGGTGTAAAAACTGCATTTGATTAAATATAGAACCAAGAAATTTTATTATCAACTTATGTTTTAGCTTGTTTTACCTGATTACTGCTCTGACTCAGAAACACAATGTGACTCTGTGTGTGTGTGTGTATGTGTGTGTGTTTTGCTGACCTCATGTGAGAGGCCGCCTGCAGATGGCAGTAGGCCATTCTCATTGGGCAAACTGTCATTAGGAGAACTACAGCCAGAGACTGGAGTGCTACTGCTGCTGGGGGATGAGTCTGTTGAGAGACAGGCAGTGTGTAAGTGTAAAATATGATTAGATAAAAATACATCACATGTTCATCAAATAAAAAAACAAATCAGTCAAGTTCAACATCAAAATAGTTAAACTTAAAACTATTTTAACTGGCACATATTTAATAACAATACTGTATTTCCACTCTTATATGTATGTGTGTGTTTGTGTGTGTATAGTTACCCAGTGTGTCGGGTACTCTGTGTTTGACAGTAGGAGGGGCACTCTCTTTGCGGGTGAGCGGACTCTTGCGGGTGTTTAGGTGTTTTTTCAGCTTGTGTTTCACCTTCAGGTTGGGCTCAGACGCTAAAAATCAAATGAATGTTGGTAATGAAAATCGATGTGAATAATGTAATACAATAACAATGAATCAACCTCTTTACAGTGGATGAATCTTGCAAACTGACTACATTAAATCTCAGGCAGAGGAGGCAAAATGAATTGCTGAGAGTATAAAAGGAAAATCTATCAGTTTTCTCAGTGTTATTAAATCAGAACATGACCACTGCTGTAGTAGTGAATGGAAGTAAACACTAAATCCATTAACAGTAAAAAAAAAAAAAAAAAAGTCCCACCCTAGCTTCCCTGTTGATCTTTGTCATTTGAATGACGAATGACAAAATGAAAATTAGCATGACTTTCTTAATAACATTTACACAATATTTATAATCTATCACTTGAACTTGAAATCAGAATTTTATCATATGTATCCTGAACATTGAAATGATGGTGCTCCAGGCCCTGACCCTGGTACAGTAAAAGTGTGAAGAGGAATAATGGATGCTTTACCTGCTCTGCGGAGAGGCGTTCCCTCTGGGCCCTCAGAGGAAGGCTGTGAGGGACATATGTCTAGAGGCTTGGAGGATAAACTGGGGTCTGGGCCCAGCTTTCTGGGAAAACAAAACACACAAACACAAAAGAGACACAAACCCTTAGAACACACCACGTATGATTCAAGTTTATTCAAAATTCAGTCAATAAAAAGATTTTTTTTGAGAATTAGGGGTGCTGAGTAAAATTAGGCATGCATAATAATTAGTATGTTCATGTGCATATTTAGTATTTTTTTGTGTTTCCTGGCCTTCCCTGTGCTTTATGTGTGTGTGTGTGTCTGTATTTTGAGTCACCTGTATGCTACAGGAGGTGCAGTCAGAGAGCTGGAGTTTGTTCTTTCCAGCGCTGCCTGTTTCTGCTTCTTGAGAATCACTTCCTGGAGTTTTTGTTTCACCAAGGAACTGGCCACTGCACCTGTCAATCAAAACACAAAAAAAACAATCGAAAAAAAA
>JAPZDZ010000002.1:6612819-6636019 GCA_029783805.1 Acanthurus tennentii | reverse complement strand
TGTGTGTGTGTGTGTGTGTGTGCCTGTGTGCGTGTGGGTGTGTGTGTATGTGTGTGAGTGTTTGCGAGAGTGGGTGTGTGTGCGTGTGTGTGTGTAAGCCTGCCTGCCTACAACTGTCGTCAAACTATTTCTATATTTATGGTGTTGCTCTGTTGGAGCATACTTGAGTGTTCAAGTGTAAATGCTAGTGAGTGTGGCTGTCGACAAGTTTAAGAACTCCCCTCTGTTGTGTGTGTGTGTGTGTGTGTGTGCTGGTATCTGCATTACAGGGATAGCAAGTTGAGGACAACCCTCTCAAGTGAGAACATTTTGCTGGTGTTAACATCTTACAGAGGGTTAAGTGAGGACGCCAAAGGCATCTAAATCATCAGCAGTCTCTGGTAAATATCTGGCTTCAGGCCTTATTGTGAGCCGTCTTTGATGTTCTCATCATGTACAAAAAAATACACATTTCTCAAACTTATCTATCATGTTCACTGCATTCCCTTCACACATTGTCCTTATTCTTTATTCTTTAATTGCTGGTAACCTAGATGTGTCAGAGTGCCTTTTGACAACTACCCATACAGTGCATGTAAAAGGGGGTCTTGTTCTAGTCAGGCAAAAAAGGGATAATTTGTGTTAACAATTTAATTTTAATAATTTACCAGATATCTGTTTTAATAAATAAATTATTTATTTGTTGATTGCCTTAAGAATAACTTTTTATTAACTCTGCAATCAACATGCAACATTGACACTACTATACTGTTTTGTTTTGTTTTTTTTAATCAGATTTTTTTAAGAGCAAAACAGCTGCCATTTAAAAACAACAGTCTGCAGCCATGGCTGGGAGGATGTAGTCAGACAGAGCTGTGCTCTAAGCTAAATGCTCACATCAGCATCATGATCTTTAGTATGCTCAGCAGCTATGATGTTTACCATCTTCTGCAATGCATTGTGGCCTACCACAGTGGCAGTGAGTGTGTAAGCCGCTCTCATTTAATCATCTTGAATGATTTTTTACCTGAACTGACAGCCTTATGTCAGATTCTAAAGAAACAGTCCTATTTCTCAATATGTGTAAACATCTGGACAAAATACATGTTTGACGAAGTCAACCCACAGTGTTTCTTTCATTAATAACACCTGTGTTAAATTTGACACATTTTTCTCCCTAACAAGGAGACTGATCGATGTCACGCAAGATTGTAAAAGAAGAATCTCAATAAGCAATTACAACCTCTTCTACTTCAACTAAATTGCTCTAGGATTGCATCAGGTAAGCATGCCAATAACACACACACACACACACACATAAACACACACAAAACCAGACGCACTACATAAACATTCCATGTATCCCTGTCATCTTTCTCTTGACTCAGGTGTTACAATTTGCCTGAAGCTGGAAACGTAAGAACAATTCATTCATTTCACCCACACACACAAACACTCACACACACACCTTTGACTGCCAGAGAAGAGGCATCAGGTGTGCTGTCTGCTTTGACAAATGACAGACAATCCTCCTTTTGCTGCACAGACAACAGAGGCGAAGCTATGAGTTTCACTGAGGACCTCATTGACATTCTCACCTTTGTTTCCTGTCTTCAGTTCTGTCTGCTGTGCTGCTCAACACATAACTCTAGAAGATAAGAGCAACTTGTACATACAAGTCTAACTGTACTTGAGTATTATTCAGCCTTAAAATGATTCTCCTTTTTCAAAGCAAGTTTTTCCATGAAATAATCCCTGCATGGAGAAGGGTGATGCATTTTGTTTCTGGTTTGTTTCTGGGTAGTGACAGGTGCGATGGTTGAATGGGCAAGGCACTATATCTGACCAACAATTGGTCTACTGGATGGATTGCGTGATATTAATTTATTCAATGTCATATTATTTTATTAATTATAACACAGCTGAGAAAGGGTGCTTCTGAATGCTGCAAAAGAGCCTCAGTATTGAATTTTAATTAAAAACAAAAACTTCACAGTATTTAAACTTGACAGTAAAAGGTTTTTGAAAACAAAGTTATTTCCAGTCATGCTATGAATCAGCTGCTATGAACAAACTTCTTTATTGCACCCTGCGGGTGAATTCTTTCTTTTTCCTGGTGCCGTCTACTACAGGGAGTTCAGAGGTCATAATCAGTTACGAACAGATGTCCTGAGGCTGAGAGCCATTCACGGCCTTGCCTGCGGACACTGTAGCACTGAGAACACGCGTTCATATCTAATTATTTTTCTGAATGTTTAACCCATCAGGAATGTGAAGTCTAATGGAACAACTGACAAGAACTGTGGAAATGCACACTGGCAAATCAGTGTTTCTTCCAGCTGCTTTAGTACAGCTGTTAAACAGCCAAGAGTGGCACTGATCATACTGGGAAGTTCCCAGTGCTACATCAGAAAGTCTTGCCTCACTGAGGTGTATTTATAACTTCATGTATGAGGTTTTAAATACATCGCTTTTAAGATGCTAAGAATTTCTGAGTGTTTTCAGGTAGAAAACTAAGTTTCATTGCCACAGTTCTTAAAACAGAATCGGAATCACTATAGTTTAGCTGCACACGACCTAAAAGTTAGGAATGTTTGAGTGTATCTTAAAATATTCAACATGGCAAATTACCTTCAGTATGTCTGCACATCTGTCCAAACTCGCGCTCACACACATGCACAAATTCCTACTCTCCTTAACATCAAACACATTCTCCACATTTCCCAAAACAGATAAAGCCACTCAAGACACCAGTTCACTCAAAAGGGTCTCCACATTTATCTTTTATAACACACACACACATCACAAGCAGTCATACAGATACCAGTACATCTTATCATCACATCCCACAACACAGTTACACTTAAAACCTCACACTTACTTAGAAATACAGTGCCCAATGAAGCAAAACAAAATGGTAATGCCAACTCTTGCTCAAGTGTCTGTTGTTTAATCTCCTTTCACAAATACTTTGCAGCGCTGTAAGGGAAATGATTTCAAATGAGCTAAACAATCTTGATGTAATCAGTGGTGAAAACAGTGGTAACTGATACACTGATAACATGCGGTAGTGGTGGAGAGATTGGTAGCAACAAAAGAACTATAATCAGCAGCAAAGACTTTTCTGCTGATAAAAACAAGAGCTGATATCTGCTTATCCTGCTGAGCTCAACCTTGCAGGCACAGAACTCTTAAACTGAACTCAGCAAACCCATGTTAAAAAATGTATCTTATGATTGTGTCTTCTGCTAGATAAGAAAGGGAGTAATCAACACAGGTTCCCAAATCACTTTCAAATATATGTTTTCAAATCTAGAAAATAAACCTTTAACAAATGCCTTAGAGTTCTATTAGTGGGGAAAGGCGTCTTCCCTTCATCATCAAAGACCGTTCAGCACAGAAATACAGCATATTGACAAGTCTTTCAGATTCTGAAACTACAGGAGTATATTGAACAAATGGTCGAGAAAATTTAATTACCAATTTCTCTGTTGCTTTGAAACAGATTTAGAGTTGCAATGCTAGGCCGTATGAACTGTTCACATGGAAAATTTTTACAGTTAACCTTTACAGTGAAACTTCAGTGGGAAAACATTAAGGAGCTGAAGTGTATGTGTGAAATAAGACGTGCTGAAAGGAGGCCTCTAACATCTGTCTCCGACCTAACTTCATGTTGTTGTTTTGATACATCCTTCCATCCCCCATCTCTATAGAGTATATATTTTATCCTTCTACTGTTTTTCTTCCTTCTGTTTCTAAATGTTTCATTTTTTTGGTCTATGTTATTTTCTTGGTAAAAGTTAACACGTTCCAGGAAAGCAGCTTCATGAATATGCACAGTCACACTCGGCTGTCTGCACGGACAACAAAGGAAGAAGACATTAACATTCCTGAACATGCTCTGCACTCTGGTCAGGGATGAACACACACACACACATACACTGATATGTATACACAAAGCCACAGACAAAAAAATCCATACATTAACAACCATTATAGACAAATCCTCAAGACGCTGATACTGAAACATGCCACAAAATGGGTGTTCATACTGATGTGCACGGTTAGGGAGCAGAAATAACATATAATGATTGGATATTTTGTGGCTGGAAAAACAATTACTGCTGTTTGTTGCACATGACCTTTTAAAAGACACTTTTTTTCCAACAGCTGACGGATGAGTCAATTGACAGAGTCTTGTCAAGTCTGGGATAATCGTATTATATATTTATACACAAGAAAATTATGCATAATTTAATTTTTGATTTTACTGTTATTTATGGTCAACCACTTTTCAGGCCTCAAAAATGTGACATTCCAATGTTTTCTTTGTCTATGACTGTTAAATGAAAATCTTGAGTTTTGACAGGCAGACAAAACAATTTTACATACCTAGTGAACAAACTGTTGATCTCTATTATAATGAACAACCCGTCACTAAAGCTGAGGCACAACTAAGGCATATAATGCTTGGTTCCTTTCTGAAGCCGTGTTACGATCTGGCCCGTGGAAAGGAGAAGCGCCGACTGATCTAGGACGAGACACGACCAGAGGTGGAGGAAGAACGCTGCAGTAAGATTGGTAGCATGTCCAAAAAAAGCATGGACCAGGTGGGAGAAGGTAGATTTCCACAGAGTCATCTGGGCAGAGCTCTGGAAAGCAGAACCATTTTGAACCAGTTTTTCGTCCAATTGGTTTATGATGTTCTCCCAAGCCCAGCCAGCCTACATACCTGGGGACTGGTAGACACTCCCGAGTGCAAGCTGTGCCAGAAGAGAGGCACCCTGGAGCACATCTTGAACTGCTGCTCAAAAGCGCTAGGGGAGGGGTGGTACCACTGGCACCTTAACCAAGTGTTAAAAGCTTTGGCAGAATCCATCTGCACAGCGATCCAGCACAGCAAGACCCAGGCAGCCCCCAAACAGTCAATCACCTTCATTAGAGCGGGGCAGAAAGCACAATATCAACAGCCTTACTCTACAGGGGGACTCCTCACCACTGACAGCTTCAAGTCGACCTCGAAAGACAGCTCAAGTTCCCAGCCAACATCACAACCACTTCTCTCCGCCCAGACGTGGTACTAATATCGGAGTCCACCAAACAACCGGTTATCCTTGAACTGACTGTCCCCTGGGAAGACCAGATCGAAGAGGCCCACACATGCAAGAGGGCCAGGTATGCAGAGTTTAGCACAGAGTGCCGAAACAACAGCTGGAAAGCCCGTTGTGAGCCAGCTTCGCTGGCCGTTCACTTCTGCGAACCCTAAAACTCCTTGGAGTGAAAGGACTGCAATCGAAGAAAACCATCAGAAACATCTTAAAGGCCGCAGAGAGGGCCTTGCGGTGGTTGTGGATCTGTAGGGGGGATATGTGGAACATCACGCCACTTGAACACAAGCTGGGGACTGATCATCCCCGGCTGGATTGCCCAGGCGAGGGTGTCTGAAGATTTAAGACCCATAACACCCTATGACCCCAGGTACTCCTTGATGACGTGTCCAAGTAGCCCCAAAAGGTGTATTCAAGCTCTAACAAATTCACTAATAATGAAAGGGGGTTACTACACTTGATGCAAAAGTATCTGATCACAAAGGGTAGGCAGCATGAGAAATATTGCTATCCCAAACTACAAACTACTTCAGTTCTGCAATAGCTGAGAACTGGCTTGATTCATAAAGTTTCCACCTACAATAGTACAAATTATTCTGTGCAACTGGTAGAATATTAAATTTGGCAGACATGACTTAAATATAAGCCAGGTGCTGAATATTAGGTATTAGGTATTAATTCATTAAGCAAATTTTGTCTGTGTCAATGCAGGATCTAATATGTAAAGTTATTTATGAGCACTGGAGAAACATAAAAAAGACCCACATGTGTGAATCTGATAAAGAAGCACAGTGTGTGATCAAAAGAGAAAATGTTAGAAATCTCTGCATGCATATCACTATGCATTTGTGTACTTTCCCCTCATGACTGCGAACAAGTTTCTACCAAGCAAATCTGCACACATCCACATTTACTGTCCTCATCTCTGCTCTCTGCAGTATTGATGCTTTTTTTTGCACCATCTATAAGCACAACTCAAAAGGGCATCTCTGAAAGCCTTTCTATGCAAATACAAGGATACACACACAAAACACCCTGACATGTGCACACACCCACAGACAGACAAACACAGACGCACATTAAATAAACATGCATTGTGTCTCACTCTTCCCCCACTTTAACGAGTTGTTGAAATTAGCCTGAATCTGTAAACGTCACTGGAGACCATTCATCACACACACACACCACTCACACCCACAGTCAGATGTAAAGTCAGGAGTCCATCCAGATGGGAGAAGATCGTATTACATGTGCACTAACAACAACAGGCTATCTGATCTGAGGTCAGTGTCAGTCACCTCGGTGATCTGGAATGAATGTGAGCTGTCCATTACTCTCTGCTTTGCTTTAAGTCTGACGATATCGAAATACAGCAGGGAGTCTGGTTCAAAACACTTGTGATGAGGGGCAGGCTGTTATATACGGTGCCGCCATTGGTCTTTTATCAGATATCACATATCAGATGGTCACATGTGCAAGATGATGAGTGTGTCTGCGCTGCACATGCAACACAGAGGTTTCAAATTTTCATCCAATATACTTTCTAAGCAGGATTTTGTGATAGCATTTTTGTAGTACTTACAATCTTTTCATAAAGGCACCCAAGAGTTTTCTTTCTTTTGACTCAATGAGGAAGTTTTGTTTGGAGTGCCTTAATAAGCTACTTATCATTTGAAACTTTTATTCCCTAAAATATCTCACTGAAAACACATAGAATTATTCAGTATTAATGGTTTTGGTATGAATATTCACAAGTCTATGGGACGAGTCCATGCTGTGATCAGCAATAAAAATAAACTTGCTTTTTGATAGAAAAAAATGTTAAAAAAGAAAACCCTGGAGGCTTGAAAATGCTTTTAGCGGTGGGTGGGACTGAGGTGAAAATCCTTTTTTTTTCCTCGGATGCCACAAAAATAAATCCTTAGAAAAAAATTCCATCGACCCCAGTAAATTTCAGTGGAATTAAGTGTGTGTACATGTAAGTGCTTGTATTTATGAAAGGGCGAGAGAAAAGACAGAGAGAGAAAGAGAGAGAGAGGTCTTGAGGGGGATGCAGACTGCGGCTGGAGGCCAATAACAGACCAATTACCAGCTGACCACAGCAAGGAGCCTTTAGCTCAAAGGTTAATGCAACATAAATTGATCTGACACACTAATAAAATGTTAGGGACAAGTTACCTCAGCTACACCACTTCACTAAACATTGCCTCTCTGTCCCATTACGTCCCACCAAATATGTTGAGGTTCATACTTAAACAAACACACACACACACACACACACACACACACACAACTTACAGACATAAAGAGGAAAAAACTGCACAAACACATACAAGCACAGTGCTTTGGTCCCCCTCGGAGGGTATTATATAACATTACCCCTGACATATCAAGTGATTTCATGCACCTAGAGGCAGGACAATCGAGCCATTTGTTCAGCGGGTCAAAAATAACAGCCCCCTTCACAGCCGTCTACTATTGCTACCACAACTACTGTGTCTGAACTGCAGTAGGGCTTTAAGAGGCCACATAGTTCCAAATAACCATAATATATCTGTAGGGGTTAATATGGCTGGTAATCCGTTCAAATAAGTCAATCAATTTTGAGAATCAGCTGCTGGGATTTAATGAGCATATTATTCTTCAGAACAAAAACACTACACACACACTGGCAATTCAAGGAAGAGAACAGTTTAGTGTTGAAAAAACAGAGTAGTAGCTGCAACAGTGTTACCATTCTAATGTGTTGTTAAGTAATATACAACCTCCGAATTCAATGAACTCTAAGCCTGTTGATTAAATGTTAAAGTGAGCTCAGGTTACTCAGATGCTTGAAGAACTGAAGATAATTAGTGGCAAAATAAAGAAAGAAAATAAAATAAAAAAAATAAAAAAATTGTACCATCTTTAACAATTTTTGTGTTCATGTATAATTTTAAAAAACAAGTAAAAATGCATTAAGTGTGGGGGGTTTTTTGTACACAGTTTTCGATGAAGAGGTTTAAAATATGTTTATACAAAATTGTATTGAGAGCATTTAGTCGACTGGGCTTTGGGAGGGGGATGGGCTTTTGCTTCTATTTTACAATCTTTTGTGGATCAAATGATAACTCAAGTAACTGAGAGTATAATCAATAGATTATTCTATAATGAAAATAAGCACTAATTGCTGCCTTATTTTAATGTATTCTTCACTGCATGTATCCTCCCCTCCATCACTCCCAGTGCTACAACCACAACTCTTCCTCCATCTGCTCTCCCATTCAGCAAAAACCTGTGACTAAAGACGCACAGCACAGATCAGCTGACTCGGGTGTTTGAAACCAGGACCAGAAAGAGGAAATGTGAGCTCCGCTACAGCTATTACAACCAAGCCTGTTGTTATCTGTCCCTGAAGTGTCTCCCTTATCTATTAAATGACCAAGAAAGGACAGAAAGAAACATTTCAAGAGAGGATAGAAAAAGAAACAGGAGGTATTATTTTCATGCAAACTGCAAGAGAAAGTGTTTAGAGTTTTTTTCTATTCATAAAGCATAAATTTGCCTGTAAGATGAAGCAATTTGTTTAATAATTTTAGTAACTCATTTTAAATTTAATTCTGTATTGTGAGGATGTGTCTTGATTTGCTTCATTGTATCTGTTGTATTTAAATTACAAAAATGAAAAAGAAAACTTTCTTTTGAGTGTATGTGAGTAGACAATTGGTTTTAGGGTTACTACATAAAAACTAAGACCAACACACTACAGTAAAAGTAGGAAGCAATCCTTGTGGCCTGCAGGTACATTATAGCAGCCCTGTGTAGTTTAAAGGGCTGATTGAACTCTGGTAGAGGCTTTTAAAATGGTGGTTTCACATGTTATACACATCTGGCACAGCCTGCTGCCACCTCAGACTGCGAATCTGTCTCCAACTTCACATACGTCTGGCATCAGGGCATTCGATAGTGAAAATGTTTTAATGTGAGATTATGGGTATGGGTATGGGTGTGAGTTTTGTGTGTGTGTGTGTGTGTGTGTGTGTGTAAGTAGATGGAGATTAGAGTGGAAGTCAAAGGAAAGACAGCCAGTGTTAGTTGCCCTGTGTGGACAACACATATGTAACCAGACTCTACAGCCATGGCCATGACCTCACCGGGTTTTTCCACAGACACGTACACACACACACACAAACACAGGCAGGGCACATAGCACACTTGGGTAGCACACAGTCAGCGGAGCCTGGCACAGTGAGAGCCAGCTTCCATTCAGAGTCATGAATTGTAATCCTACACAGCGTGATCACACAGGCATGCTTCACAGCGGAGCATGCTAATCTAAACTAAAAAGCAGGTCATAAAGACACAGCTAGGTGACTCCCTTTGGATGGGTGAAGCAGTGAATCTGATGCATTTTTTTTTCTAAAGTTGAAGAACAAACCTTTGAATGTTTCCCACGTGAGTCAGCACTAACCAAGTTAAGTTGTGGTGATGTTACTAAGGTTCCTAACATAGTTAGGGGAAGCAGAATGGAGAAACATGTAACCGGTGCTGTCATGATGGAAACCGATGGTTATTATTAGATAAGGCAAACCTAACATGCCTGTCATAGTCATCAAATTTCTCTCAAAGCAGAGTAAGACAGGCGTATATGGGCTTGGTCCGGTTCACATCCTGTATCATACTGCAGTCAATGTTGACGTTTTCTTTGTCTAACCATGATCGCACTCACAATGAATATGCAGCAATTATGTTTTGTTTTTTTTTAAAAATGGTTGCCATATTGAAAAATATGTGTAAAGGAATCCATTTGGATTATTCTAAATGTTTTTTTGAATTGCAAAAAAGAATTTCATAGGACAAGACACAATTGTTGAAGTGAAATTGAAAAAAGTGAAGTAAATCCTACAACTGTATGCAGAGTCCCCTAATGCAAAGCCAGTAAATGCAAACAGTAGCTTGTCATCCATCCACAGGAACATGTAAAGTAAAGATCAAAAATAACTGAAATGACTACCATGTGAGTAAAGAGCACACTCCAAAATAAACTCCCAGTAAAATAGTTTCAATGTGCAGTTGGTACTTTTGAGTGAATAAGACAAAATTACACTCTAAATGATTAACTGAGACTGCATATTTTTGGCATGAAAAACCAAAAAAAAAAAAACTGAATATTTTTGGTAAATTTACCCTTTACAAATAACATTTTTGAGGGCCTTTTAAACTTATGATACACTACTTAATTTGCATGACCTGCATAAAACATACATACAAAAAACACAGCAGGTCAAATACACATTTCCAACTAGGCCAACACCTGTTCTGAGCTTTACTGCACTTCGCTAAAAATCAACATGTGAGATCACTCTGCACTGGAAAAACTGCTGTCACCCCAACTGTGTAATGTGTGTGTACGCTGTTAAAAAAAAAAAAAAAAAAAAAAGTTGTACAGAGGACATGATGCAGTTGTGAGAAGACTGGCGACATTTTTCCACATAAATGTTTCAGCTCTGATGGCTGTTGCCTGACTTTAACAGGTTTAAAGTGAAATATAACCAGCCCGCAACACAACCAGTCATCAAGTTACAGCTGGTATTTGGAAAATTTTCTGTTGAGGTTAAAAGTTCTACCTGCTGCTGTATGAAATATGTTGTCCCGTCGGTCTGTCTTTATGATGTTACCAGAGGTGCTGATTCCATCTGTGGAAACAAACAGGAAAATAAATAAGTGACATGCAGTTCAAATACACCATACAAAAATAAGAAGTGTTTAAAACAAGCAAAATTTGCTAGCAGCAGCTCATGAGGTCCAAACTTGAACAAAAGTCTGCCTTGTCAAGAGGTATCACTTATTATTTTTTGAAAAATGTCAACTGCAATACACAATAACTGTCCCAGTGAAGCTGCTGCAATTCCCGCTGGCAGCCAACAGAGGCAGATAAAAGTCAGAGATGACTTAATGCTCCTTAAAGGTTTGTATTAGCAGACTTGGCCACCTGATGGGTGCGGCTGGGCACAATCTGCTCTTGTGATGTAAGCCCCACCCGTCATGTTTAATATTTGCCCCAGATCAGGATAGTAAGATCACACTACATGTATGTTATAGCATGGCACACACACACACACACACACACACACATTTAAATGAGACAAATAAAATTAAAATGTAGGTAGGTAGTGCATGTTTTGATAGAAATATCCTATGAATGTGCGTTTGTGTGTATGTGGGTGTGCATGCGGTTGACCTGTTGCTGCCGAGTTATGATGCTGCTTAACATCTGTTCAGCAGCACAAAACTAATTGGGGTCATACACAAGGGCCACGAGTAAACACTTTGTGAATAACAGCCCATCTGAGACAGATAAGAAACAACAGGTTTGTGACTAACTGACATAAAACTAAAACAGTTTCAACAAAGCATTTTTCTGTTGACAAAGACAACCAGATATGGGGATATTTATTCAAGGATTCAGGCTTACGGCGTGTTTACGGCAATCTGTATTACTGTCTTTATCCTACTTTATCACACTTTTCATCTTTAGGCTTATTGCTGTGAGAGTTTGTCCCTCTAGGACCATCGCATTAATGCCAACTGAGGAGTCAGTAGTGGCTTTGTGTCATTTTTACACACGTATCACTAAAAAATAACTTTCAAGACAAAACTTTATAGGTACAGTGGTCTATTTTTTACGTGTGATATGAGGTTAACAGTTCCTTTTTTTCCCGAGGTACCTCACGCGCCTCACTTTGAGCGCTCGTGAGCAATTAAAAGAGAGCTAAACACCTGTGCAGGTAGCTAGCCACCCATTTATTTACTTAGTAACGCAAAAGTCCGATATAAAACAGCACATTTAAAAAAGAAAAGCACATTTAAAAAACGTCCAGACCTTGTCACAGGCAGTGTTGCCTACCTTGTGAGACAGAAACCGTTAAAAACTAAACAGCCTCTTGAAACCGTCCGAGTCCAGACATTCAAAGATAATCCAGCCACCGTTAAGTGAATCCATCCAAAAAGAGCGAAAAACCTGACGGGAGGTGATGGTGAGACCCGCTGGTGTTGTCAGTGAACAGAACAGAGGAGGAGGAGGAAAAGAAAGGAGACTTATCGGAGGCAAGTTGCAGAAAAGAAAGTCCGGCCCCTCGAGTCCTGCCCCCTCCCCTCCGCTCTCCTGCTGACAGAAATAGCAAGCAAGGCGGGTCCCACCAAAAATAGCCTCGACTTCACACGGACCTTCAGGACTATTGTTTTCCTGCACTGACTGACTCCCATTGGGTACACACTACAGCCAATCCGCGCTTGTCTCCTTATGACTTGTACAACAGTCCCAACTTTGTGGGGACTTGTGTCAATTAAAATAATGCCCCCTACACTGTAGCTCCATCTGCTGTCTAAAACCCTCAAAGGTTATTGCGCCAAACAGTGTGATGTGTTGCACTTGTGTGGGTCCTGACATATACTAAGGGCTCCTCCAAAGTCCAGAGAAAAATCTTTTTTAAACCCTATTGTAGGATTCAATATGAAAGATTTTTTAATCTGACTGTGCAAATATTTATATTGATATTTAAATTGATAAACTGATATTTAAAATGGCATATTTAAAATGTAAAACATTTAAAATATGCCTAACTGTTTCCAAACATGATAAATTGCCCACTCAGTGTGCCCACTATGTCCTGGCAAAACAGCTTTTAGGCCAACATGTGACACTTCAGACACAGGAAGCACTGCTTTGTGAGTCTGCCACTTTAAGCACATGCACCACTGACTTGCAGTGATCTGGTTTGTAATCAATTGTAATTATGTCCAGTGTGTTGATTCCTGAGTTTATAACATCCATATTACATGCCATAACTTATACAAATATGAGCTTTAAATAGTCCTTTAAACTATTGGATTGGATTTTTCTCTTAACTCTTGTTGTGCATCTGTAAAAAATGTCGCGAAAAAACCTCACATTTTAGTCTTGAACTAATGTCTAATAGCTCTAATCAGATTATCATTGTAGTTGGAGGAGTGCACCTTGAAACTGGCATTTCGTTAAACGTTTCTGCACAGACAGTACAAACATTCTCAGGAAACAAAAAAATCATTTGAACCTAGTTTGGTTTCCTTTTTAATTTGATTTCCTGCCAGTGAACATGTTTTGATGAATGTGACTGCAGCCCTCTCAAACAGTACCTAAAAACTCAGTTTTTCTAAATATACAAATCATTCACATTTACAAAACAAAGCCAACAAGTGAACTGCAACATGAATGCTTTGAACACCCTGGTGACAAATATTTAGGCTAGCTGAGTTTCATTCTAACAATCATTTCATGAGAGCTTTAAATCTGATTAGAAAAACTGGATTTCTTCCAAAACGTTAAAGACCACAGATATATCCTTTTATATTATTACATAAAATCATGCGTGCTTTCATTCAGTAAGATCAAGTTGCACAACAGTTTCTTAACAACCACACAGAGTTACTTCACAATACACTCCTGAACAGTCACCGACAGGAGAACAAAGCTTGCTGAAAGAGCCCTTATGAGGAAATGTTTGGAATAGTTTCTGTGGGCCTAATAACAATGTCAGACATTGTTGAGCTCATTGTAAAAACTGCTTTACTTGCTTCTGTACAATTCATTCACTGAACCATGCCAAATTAGTGTTGTAATCTCTGAAATTAAAACCACAACTAATTTGCTCATATGTTGTACATTTAAGATGATATCAGTTCTGTATCAAAGCTGGTTCCGGTCTAGTATGAAACAAAGCACACTACTGTACTATCATGTTGTTAGTAGCTGCTCCACACAGCAAATTATGGACATTTTTCTGCACTCTTTGGTCAGCAGATCATAGTTACATATGTGTCAAAGGAGGACTGGTACAAAAGTGTGTTATTTATAATTCTAAAAGGTTATTATTATGCAGTTGAATATAGAAACTAAATGGTTGCTGGTAGTTCGAAGGGGTTATTACTCCCAAATAAGCAAAAAGCCATTACACTTCTGTAATTGTGGAATGAACAATTTCTGAGTACAATCAAAAATAAGCAGGCATTGTTACTATTACTATATGTAATATTAAATAACTGTTAAGAACTTAACTCACTGATCAATTCAGTGATCAAACCTCTAACTCTAAATGTTAAGAGAAAAAAAAATGTTTTTTATATATATATATATATTCATTTTATTTATTGATTTCTAATTTTACAGCAAAATTGTTACTTTTTGTTATCAAGTACACAGTAACCTAAAAGTCATTTTACTGTTATACATCTCTGTAGTTTTAGACAAAATGGTAAATATTCATAATAGTTTACAGTATTATCAAACTAGCGGCAGATTTCTTACAGTGGTATGGACAGGAACTGTACTTAATGTATTTATATTCAGAGTTCAGAGGAGGCCTGCATATCGAGTCTTCATACACGAGAGGAAGCTTTGAGGTAATATGGTTGAGAAGATCTGCTGACACTTACTGTAAAACCAGAGATGTAGTGGTGGTTGAAACAGCCTTCACTATCTTATATGTTAACATAATCCTCCACGAGGGAGAGTCATAAAAGACAACAGTTATATAGGAGGTCAGAAAATAATTATAAGTTAATTCTCATTATTATTGTCATTAGGGGTTATGATGCTGTTTTCTCCCTGTGGCAGCAACAGACTGGAGGTCATATGAGTTTAAACACTTTGTTCTTCCCTCCTGCTGTAATGCATACTTTTTTTTACAGGCAATAAAAAGCAGTTTGTTCTCTACAAGACATTTTAGGAAGCTCAAATCTTTATTTGCTGTGGTCAGACCACCTAGCGCAGGACACCCAGTGCCTATAAAGAGAAAATAGTGAATCCTGTCTGTGAAAGCCACACCGTTCAAACACACCACACATACAACACTGCAGCACGTACGTTACTGTTGCAGCTGACATGACGCAGGACCAATGTTTCGTCAGTTTGTCTGATGCAGGGTCTTCCTAGAAACAAGAGGCCGTTTGCTGTTAGTGGCCACTCAGCACAGTTTCACGTACACCCTTCAAACATCACATAGTCACAAGTGTGGTCAGCATGATGGAAGTACTTAGTTCTTTCGCTGTTTCACCAGATATTCTAACATAAAAATTCAACACCCACAACTCGAAACCAAATCCCAATCCTTCATGATTAAATTGACCACAATTAGAGGAAATAAAGCAAATAAAATCTTATGAGAGAAAAACAGCCACACTTAATATTAGTCATAATTCCCATCTTAAAAATCAGCCTCAATGATATATCTATTTTTGTATGTTTGTCCCACTCTATCTCTGGTTTTGTTACTACATTGAAATCAACTCTATCTGCATAGTGCAGCTTAAATTTTTTCTGAGAGAGAAACTGACATTTATTATGATACTTCTCAGTGTTTTTCCCCACTTTCAACCGTCCCTTTGTTTCCACATACAGCAAGAATTTGTGTGTGTGCGTGTGTTTTATCCTTTTTTCCGATCTCGGCATCAGCCAGGTCAACAACTGATGTTTCAGACCAATATTGAAACTAAGAAGCGTGTGTCTGTATACTGCTGGTGGTGGTTCTCTGTCGTCCGCTCGCTCACCCTCGGGTGCCTCTGTGAACAGGGGGAACCCAGCACCGTTCCCAGAAACCCTCAGTGCGTGGGTGTAGAGAGCTACATAACTGTATGTGTGTGTTTTTGCCCGAGTGTGTTATGTGTTTCTGATTGCATGTGTCTATATGCATTGAAATAAATGTGAGTGCAAGCCTGTGTGTGTATATATATATACATATATATATATATATATTTATATATATATATACACACACACATACACATATATATATGTATGTATGTGTGTGTGTGTCTGTGTGCACATGTGTGTATGTGGTTAGTCCATTCAATTACACAATCTACCATGCAGTCTGAATCACATCCGGTTTCAAGCTGAAAATAACAAAACCACAGGGTGACAGAAAAGCAGCGCAGCAGGCAACCGCCCACAGGGAGAGAAGAATACACACCACACACATATGCACACACACACACACAAACATGCACACAGTCCAGCAATGGTCAGTAAGTATTTTCCACAAACAACATATTTTTTTCATTTTAAAACAGCTTTCCTCCACAGTGCTGATGCCAATTTGCTTTTCTAGCTTTTGACTAATTTGATTTTAAACTGAAAAATTTCTTTTCAAAAGATTTTAAAAGCTTACGCACTGTGTACAAAACTCTAAGCAGTAACTGTAAAACAGGATTATTTTTAAATAAATAATTTAGCTTATGAAACATCAAATATTGGTCAGTTGCTGTCTGTTACAGAGGAAATCCCTGCTAATTCATTACTAATACAAATGTGGTCAATACGGATCACTTACAGCACGCCCTTCAGTGCAAAAGCATTAGAATCAATATCAATTTTTACAAGCATGATGAGTAAAAACTTAAATGAAAAATTGTACTGAAAGATACGGTTAAAAACTGTCTCTGTGACGTATGTAGCGCTCTGTCAGTACTACATCAGGCAGGATGTGGTCAAATGTGTGCTACATAGTTGCCTCCCACCTGCAGAAATGTGCTCCTACAACACAACATGTAAGACAAGAAATGATCTTTAACAAAATACCTAAGTATCAGCAAAAACTAAACTGAAATCCTCTTAGAATGATGATAAGACAGGGGGAATATGATGAGGGGAAAACGTTGGACTTTTGATGGCCAGGGGCAAGAGATGGGTATCAAACCTTAGTCCTTTTCTGCAACCTCAATGTGTCTGTGTGACCAAATTTAGAAAAGCTATCAAGTAAAAAAAGACCTTTTTATCCAGGCAAACTTCTTGTTAGTTGTGTTAAAGTATTCACAAGAACTCTTCTTCAATGAAAAAAAAAGGTTTGGACAACATCATGCATATTTTTCTCAAAGTAAGCTACTGAAAAAAAAATCATATTGGAAGCATGACCAAACCCACGTATCAGATCAACAGATTTTCTACATGAACAGTAAATTTACAAATGATACCCTGGCTTAGACACACACATGCATTCCTGATATTAACTCGAGAGCATCAAATCATATGTCCAGCCATTACTCTTCTGTTTTTCTTCAAAATGTCTCTATTTCAGCACACTGCACATAAAACTGAAGCAGCTGGCTTATGGCTTTCATTTACAATCTGTGTCTGTTGTTTCAATTCTCCTAAGTGACGCAGTATCTCCGTGTGTAACATTATGAGGTCATAAAAACAGGAATCTGAACACAATCTGGGCCCATTGAGATGAAATTTACCGTCAAATAAAACTTGCATCTGAACCTTTAAGTTAATTTATGATGCATTTAAATGCGCACAGACATAAGGAAATATACATACTTTATGGAATAAACATACTTAAAACTTTTCGTTGACTTAATTAAGAACACTGTTCAGCTTTATGAGTGTGGGAGAGTTTGTTGATGCTGCTCTGGGAAGATTTTGTGTGTGAGATACTTAACCCCCTGTGTGCAGACAGTATGTCATTGTTAAAAAACACAGCACATGTGCTTGTATAAACACGAAAGAGCCTCTTTTACGTAACAGAGAAGGGTATGACCCTCATTTCTAGAAACTGAAACACAGTGGTCTCAGTAAACTGGTTTAACACAGCTAAAGTACAAGCATACAGCCCCTATGTGTATAATGGGATTAGCCGGGATGGAAGTTTAATACAGAAGAAATTATGAAGTGAAAGAACAAGAAAGGGAATAAGAAGGCTAAATTGACTGAGGAGGAAGGAGAATGACAGAGGTAAAATCAGTAAAAGAGGAACAGAAAAGGAGAGATGGGATGAGAGTAACAGAGACTGAGAGCACTGTAATAATGTTTGGCCTTGATCTGCCAGCGGGGTCCTTTCCCCTAAGAAGCCAACAGGAATGCAAGGAATGCTGCATGAGAAGAAAAAGAGAGAAGGAGCAGAGGGGAAAGGGGGGGGGAGCAGAGATGATGATGTGAAAGAAAGAAAAGCCAAGAAGGAGAAGCAGGAGGGAGGAAGACGAGTGGGGGAATCCAGAGCTGGATAAAATAAAAAAGGGAGACAGGAAGATGAAGGAAGAGAGAGAAATATGAGTGGGTGGGAGAAGGAGGGGGGGACTGAGGAAAAGACTTATTATCTTTAGTAGGCTGAGTAAACACAGGAACAAAGAAGATGAAAATAATAAGGCTGGAAAACATTTGGGAGGAAAAACTTGAGCTCTATTTGTGTGTTTTTATTTTCATGCATGCAGATATCCATGTATACACACAACCATGTCTTTGTGTTTGTTCACATGCTTGTTTTCGAGTGCGTATGTGTGTTTGCGTGAGTGCATTGCAGTATTTGGGTGTGGTCAGCCACAGTATTGAACGACATTTAAAAGTTTTCTAAATGCAGCCTGGTTTCCTTTTTCTGCCAGGAGTCTCAGTGCCAGAGATTTCACACCTGCAATATTCTACAGAAAATAATCAATGTCTCTTTCAGTAAACAGCTGCTTCAGTCTTGTGGTGGTCAGTTCACATGAGATATGAGATACAGACAGAGACTGTTCACATCAGCACATACACGCTTAAATCATGTGTGACCTCCTGCCTTAAGGATGATAAAGAGGAAGCTGAAGGGTTATTTAAAGCTGGGAATATGCAGAATTCAAGAAAATTAACACATTTAGCACCCAAATGCTGATCTCACTGAGTATATAATTTGCAGTACTGTCCCGAAATGCCAAAATGCAGTAACGTTAAGAATGCGCTAGGCCTACGAATTGAATTAAAGCCAGAGGTAGACTTTATGCGTTATGCCATAGGACTGAACTCTTGTTTGCTAATCAGGCCTCTGTAGCCCAACCTTACAACCCAACCCAACCAAGCAGTTCATACAACAACTAAAGCAAGAGAGCTACATCAACTTTAAGCTAGCAGCTGTCAAGTTGTTCAAATGAATGGCTTACACACTTCAGGGCAGCAAAAAAGCTTACTATTTTGTCAGACTAAATTAAGGACATTGGAGTCCTACAGTGTGTGAGCTGTTTATATGTTCAGTTCGATGTTTTCTCATATTTGACTCAACCTTTTTTGTTTTGATAAGCATGCATCTACATAATGGTTTAAGCTAGCAGCTAGCATTAACTGAACCTAAATATCATTCCCCAGCCATCTGAATGATTGCTGACATCAAGACATTTCTATTTTCCTTCATAATGAAATGAGGTGGTGGCTTAATAGATTTATGATAAAGGGAAAAAGTCAGTTAAACTAAGCCCAGCTTAGAGTAAAAAGAATTTCTGTGATCTCCCAGACTTAGATGAGCAGTCTGTTAAGCACCAAAATATAAAGTCCAAAAAGTGTAGTTATATATTTTTTTATTTTAAAATTTTTCGTAGGATTATGTTGCTGCTTGTTGTTAGCTTGTAACTCGCTCACACACAGTTAGTGGTTGTGCCAATGCTGCTGTCAGCTCTGTGCTGGAGATTTCAGGTTTCTTTGCTGTCAAATTTTTGATGAACCAATTCTAGCTTATCCAAGTTAAGACTGAATCTCAGATTAGAGGAAAATCCAGCCTGCCAAATAAAGGATTGCGAAAAACCCAACTGGTGGCAATCTTTGCACAGATCCAAGTCAATAAAGTCAAGGTTCAACATTTTAGTGGACAAAAGCATAAGAAATAACACTTTTCTGAGTCTTCAGATTACATAAAAAATGCAAAAAAATGGAGATCCCGTCATTATATTTTTTCCAAAGTTGTATTAGGACAGACCGCAACTGCAAAGCAGAGGTGCCTGCAGATGACTGTTGCAAAATCGCCGTAAAGGGATCAAGAGGTAAACCTTCAGTTATTATTTTTGCATTATTCCAACATGGTTATCCCAAATGCTAACTTTATAGGGTTGTGTGCTCTACCTCCCACCGACAGAGATGTGCTCCTGCTAAAACATGATATTAGACGTAACAAGTGATCCTCCAAGAACACAAAACTGTTTGCAAGATTAACCTGAAATCCCCACAGAATGACGATGAGAAGAAAAGACAAGGGCTCAGAACACAAAGGCAGGAGTAAGAGAATTATGGGTTTTTTGGAGCTGAGCTCTGAACCTCAATATTTTTATACTCAAATCTAATTCTTGCCAGTTTTAGTCTGTTTTGTTTACGCAAAATCCTTGCACATATGCTTGTGTTTAAGAAAACTTTTAACATTTCAGAGCTTTAGGTTCTTCTGTTTTAAGCAAGATAATTTTGAGGAAAAAGGTGGAGAAGGTCTGTATTTACTTTGGTGATAGCATGTCAGATGAAATTCGTGAACCTTATGAGAATAACCATCTGAATTTTAGTTTTTGTTCCAATATCAATATTGCTACCCATATGCTTTTTCAAAGATAATTTTGATTGATTATAGCATCTTTAATCTTTAATTGCCCGACAGCTGTATAAAAGTCTCATACATCATACACTAGAATATATTAATAAGCCATATGCCCCGATCAGCCACGCTACTCTATATTCTTTATACAGCACAAGCATGAATGGAAACCTTTGCAAGGCAAAATCATTCCCTCACAGACAGTACACTCTTCAAAAACGCACAAATATGTACAAACTTTTTCCATGGTGTATATGTGTCTGTGTGTGAAAAAAAGAGAGTCAGAGCGAGTGTCTGAAAAGACTAGGCACATCGAAAAGTTGGTGACATGTGAAGTCCACAAAAACACAATAGATAGCTGACAGACATTTTCCACAACAAAGCAGTGGTGTCATGTAGTAGTCATCACTAACTGGTGCCGTGGTGGTGATATAAGGAAAGAAAAACTGACTTTTTTTCCAGGGGTACTGAAAATAACTGTCACTATTAGAAACAAATCATTGTCTTGCAGAGGTAGACTTCTTCAGCAGACAAACCCAAGTAACTGGTGCCACCAAAAACTGTTTGACATGTGTGACAGAAATGTTACAGCAAAAACAGAGATAAAGAAAAATGCACAGATACTTGTTTGGATGTTTGATCTGGTTAAATTGAAAGTGAACTGAGGTCAACCCCGGCAGCAGTACGAGCAGAGTGTATAATGAAGGGTTGAGGATGCTTTACACCCTAAGGATGTTTGGAGTTACGGCAAGTTGTTCAAAACACAGCACGAAGCCATAGCAACCACAGGAAAATCCCAGGGATATCAACAGCACACACACACACACAAATTCTCGCACAAACACACACACACACATGAACCCTAAAAACAGAGTCAAATCAAAGCAAAACTCACCCTTTTAACACCCACCATTCTGTACAACAACAAGCCTGAGAAGCGTGAGCGTGTGTGTGTAGGAAAACACCCAGACGGGCCAAAAATAGCTCTACACTCTCGATCCCCATCTCTCGCTTTCAATACTCGCTCTCGCTCTTTCTCTGTCTTTCTCCCTCTCTCTCCTCTCTGTCTCTCGCTTGTGTCACTATAAACCATGGGTAGGAAAAAAAAGTTAATGTTCCCATACGGAAAATATCACCCTCTTAAGAGCGCACTTGAATGTGAGAATATCAGGCTGAGTATGTGATTGAGCGTATGGGGAGAGTAATGACTATTTTAGCCTAACTGTTGCACAAGGGGAAACATAAAGCTTCTCACAGAGGGAAAACATTAGTAGGTTGAAATTAGTCCATCCGACACATCAAGTTGATGAGGGAAGTTAGACATTCTTTTAGAATATTTAAGAGTAAAAAACTCCTGAGTACCCCTACTTTTTAGCCACATACATAGATCTTCATCAGGCTATATTTTTCTGCCTCTTATTCACATTTTTAAGATGCTGTCACACCCACAGACCTTTTGCTTTGGTCTAAGCCAGGGTGGCAGCTTTGTCAGTGTGTTTAGATTTAGGATACCCAATTACAAGTGAAGCAAGACTTGCAAACAAAAGTCTCATACACTGCAAGTAGCATGTTTACTGGACACTTTTAGTAACCTGTCATCCTGCGAGATTAGAGATTTTTAAACAAATGTAATTGCAGTCTTTGTTAAATAAGCAAAGTTTGTTGGCGTGGACATGTCAACCTGAGCTATTTCAAGACAACTTAGTGTGCCCACAGGATCAGTTTGGTTTAGTATAAGCTGGCCCTTATTTTCTTAGCTATATCTTTCATATTATCATATCTTTCAGTTACAGTAACATCATATTCACTCACGTAATTGCAGAGATCTGGGAATGATGAGACATCCACAGAACTCTTAGGGGGGAAAATATGTTGGCTCAGATGACCAGATAGACGTAAACAAGCTAGCAATTGAGCCAGATTACCTACAGCACTTTATTTCCAGATGCAACATCACTATGACAGATATGGTGGATCAAAGATGGAAAACTTCAAATTGTGACAAAAGTTTGCAATGGACAGTGTAAGTAAGGATTTTACTGTAATGTTGTTCTTGGCTGTTAAAGGTTGGCTAACCTCCAGGTGTGTTTAAAACCTATGTGGTGACTGTTTTGTTTTTCTCTTGTCTCTTCTGATTTCTTCGTAACAATGAAGCCCCTTTCCCAGATCTCAAAAACTAAAACTGGAAATCTTTTTTTTCATAACTTGTTTACACAGGCATTAAAAAGACAAAACTTTGGACACCGATTACATTCATTGCAATTAGTGGGATCCTTTGCTGGTAGACTATTAGGAAGCTCCTTAGCTTTGAGAACTTGATTTTCCTCCTTTTAAAAAACATGTTGTCGTACGAAATTTTATCATTTATCGTTTTATTTTGTTACGTTCAATCTGCGTTCCTTGATCATGTGTCAGTTCATAATTCCTGCCAATATGCCCCTTCTCATCTTAGTTTGTCTTTCTTGAGTCAATCTTTTAGTTTAGTTTTATTTTTTAAGCAATTTTTTACCTGTAATAGATTAACCCAGCTTTTGCTACTTTTTCTGTTATGAACTTTTCTTATTTACCTTTTTTTTCGTTATTAACTGTTAACTTTTTTTGTGTTTTGAATTGTTTTATTGAGGCCTTGAAAGAATTGGTGTTTGAATACAATGACAGTAACCAGCCTTTAAGGATTGGGATCATCTTGATTCAGACCCTCATTGCCATATTTACATTAAGCATCCCAGTTCTTCACCATGCTGCAAGAAGTGTTGCCTACATGTCCTCATGGACCTCCATGGG
>JAPZDZ010000002.1:6566813-6578365 GCA_029783805.1 Acanthurus tennentii | reverse complement strand
TGTGATCAGTGTCTGTTTTTTTCAGTCAGTCGGTCTGAGTGTGTTTGCCTGTGAGCGCTGTTGTTTTAAGTGCATGTGTGTATGAGCAAGCGCATATTCAAGAGGTAGCAGAGAAATGCAATCAGAGCAACAGATGTCCATCTGTCTTGAATGACAACCATCCGTCTGTTCCAACAGTAGAAAAGCTGACTTAATATTTACCTGCTCTCCTCAAGTCCAAACATGGGTGACAGTATTTTAGACCTTAACTGAGGCCTCCAAACTGAGATATCTTCAAAAAATCCATCCAAAAAAGAGTTTCAATATTCAGTCTGTTGATTTCCATTTCAGTTTTTCAGGATACAGGTAATTTTAAGTGTAAACATTTAATAAACAAGTAAGTTTACCAATATCTGTCTCAAATGGCTTTTTTTTGCAATCAGTCGGTAGACAAATTGGGTGCCACTTTTTCCAAGTAAAACTCAATAATCTATTATGATTTCATTCTTATCACAAAATGCCATGAGACAGATAACATGCTGATGCCATCAAAAACTGCATCTCTAAAATATCAAATACTTGTAAAAACAGAATTAAAATTAATTAATCTGTGAATTTCCAAATCTATCCAAAGTTTTTTTTTTTTCATTAACAGCAGCTGGTGGTCATAAATGAAACTTATAGGAGCATTAAGTTCAACATGCTGTGAGCTGAAATGTGATTCATTAGTTGATATAATACAAGAGTGATTACTAAAGGCTTGGTGTGTCATTCACAGCATATCTTTTAAAGGCCTGGTTTTCTGAACGCTGAGTGAAAGCAGCAAAATAAACAAAGGATTCTGAACCAGAGTCAGTGGGAGTTAGAAGAAGGCAGAGTGCTGAGGTTGGGCTGGAGCAGGTGTGTGTGAAACTTGGCTGGCTTCTGAGTAGTAAAAAAACAAAACGAAACAAAAAACACTCACGCTAATTGTTTCTTGAAAGCTAAGATGGGATCCCAATGTTACAAACCCTTTGACGCTTGAGAAAAGCTACAGCTAGAGACAAACACACAGAAACCTGAAATACCAAGGTGAAGCAGACTAAGGAACACTAAAGAGTTGGGTGTTAAGGTTAGGCCACTACTTTTTTACATTTAACATGTTAGGAAAGAGCAGTTATTGAAGTTTAACTACCAATCCCCTTGTATGAGTCATAATGAATTAATTCCCTCGTCTCTGAACAGCCGTGCGAAGCCGAACACCTTCGCATAAGACTGATGAGGTGTTTGACCATGCCGTGCCAATCCAGCACCTTTAAAAGAACTGGCAGCTCTGTGGAGTCCCATCAACAAACAAAAAATAGTCGTCTGGCCAAATCAGGTGGCGTTTTACTACAACAACACCTGCTGGTTTGGTGGCATCATAGTATTTTGAACTTACACTCTCTTGGTGCTCTTTGAAGTGTGTCTAAATGAACACACACACACACACACACACACACACGCTGCCTCTATAGTTTAATGCTACATTCACATAGCAAGCTTTTAGGTTTGATTTTAGTTTTTGTTTTATCATATTTGAAATTAATAGAGCATCTCTATTCCATTATTCTTTCACATATACTACATAATAAACCCAAGCTAGCCGTCTTTCTGCTAAAAACCCTTTAAATGGACTTGATAAAAAGATCAAATACTATTTACTGAGCTATCTTTAGTGATTTTGCTTTTAAATAACTTTACAATAATTCGAATTTTGGTACATATACTTAAAATATAATTCACTCCACTTTCATCTCTGTGGGCTAAATACTATAAAAACCTATAACCAGGAGTGGTTAGCTTAGCCTAGCACAAAGGCATCAAGAGAGAACAGCTGGAGGTAAAAATTATCACCCACGTGTACTTCTTAAGCTCATGAATTACAACTCTATTTTTTATTCGTTTTACATTCACAAAAACTGTTTTGTGAAAGCTTATTTTACATTTGGACAAAGTCAGGCTAGCTGATTCCACTCTTTAGGCTAAGCTAACCATCTCATAGCAGTAGCTTCATATTAAACAGACAGTTAGGCTTTATTGCTTCACTAATTCACTGTCTCTTTATGAACAAGGTTGTAAACAGGTTTTGAGAAATATTTCATATTTAAGCTTTTCAGTTATAGGATGTGTCTGTACAGCAAAATTACTCCAAACACCAATTAAGTCAGCTGTCCGGCTTTCTAACCCAGCCAACTACAGTGGCACCTTAATGGTCATGCAACATTAACTTGTGTCTTTGCTCCACAGATCTAAGTTGTCCAGATGAAAATTGTACAAATTAGCTGCTCAAAGTAATTAGAAAACATCAGATCTGTGTCACATGCCAACCGGATTTAAGCTGCTATGCGAATGTAGTCATGATTCCATGCTAAGTTTGTAACATGCTAAAGAGGCCTCTGATTTGCTGATTTTAAGATTTGTAGGCTTATATTGAGATTTGAGGTAAAAATCATCCAGCATTTGAAAAGAGAGACGAAATAAAAAAGAAAAAAAGAATAAACTGTAAATATACACACAAAAACCCTTCTAAATTAGTGTTAAAATGAGAATGGATGTTTGTCATAAACAAACACAATCATGCTGCGACAAAAAAATATATATATTTAATATGTATATGTGCGGAAGGGAGAGGTAGTATGTTTGGTTAAACGCAGCGCCAAAGCTTAGCGGCACGTCATCTGTTTGTAGAGACAACAAAGATAGAAAATATAGATTGAGGCAGAGATGAGGATTGAGTGAGTAAAGCAGAGAAACAGAGAAACTGACAGCTAACATTTAGAAACATTGGGATCCGCTCGCATACTGACTGGTCTACTGGCAATAGGATTCTACTGGACAACCTTCTTCTTTGTACAACTGGCAACTAGTTTACGGTACATTTGGAATTGTAAAAAAAAAAAAAAAAAAACCACTGCAAAAGGTTGCTGAGGAGAGAGTTTTGATGCTGTCTGTGTGAGTGTATGTGAGTTTATGTTTGGTTCCTTTAAAGGCTGTTGTGAAAAGTCATCCTGTAAATTACTGAGGTATTTGTTAGATGTTTCCAGCTGAGTGAGGTTTCTGTAAGTAAGGCTACTGAGGTGGAGCTGCTGACCTGGGTTGAGGGGACAAGGAGTTGAGAGGGGAGAAGCTGCAGCCTTGTTTGGGTTCGTCTGAGCCTTCTGCTATCAACTGCAATGCTCATGTTAACATTTGGCTTGCACACTATTAGCCAGAATCTGCCTTTTAAGATTAATGCTTCCCATGTGTGACTGGAAATGTAACTGATAATTATTATTTCAATTAAATATCAGAGCAAAAATAAATGCCATATCCAACAGCAGCATAGCAAAGTAAATAAGTGATGCTTTGCTCTCAGAACCCGTAAAAACTGAGCAGACTCCCACTCCGTCACCCTGTCCTGCATTCCTTTTAAAACAGATGATGTAGATGTTGATGATGAATGTAAAAAGTCCACTTTTTTCTGCTATTTCATTTCTCTAGTTTAACAAAGTTTTCTTTAAAAATCGGAATTTCAAGAGCTGCAATGCGATACACAGAGTAGTGAGAAAGGTAATGTCACGCTTTGGGTTTAGGAGGCGACATCTTGTCAATCAATGCACACTCTGCCTGTACAGCAAGTCTCTACATCTGCCTGTGGCAATTTTCATCTTAACAACACTTTTATCTCCTAAGATCTTCTATACAGATTCTACGCAGTCTTCTGGAGGTCCAATCCGAGCATTTTCTGGGTGAGACAGAAAAAAGGAGCCATTTCTGCATTGTCTTTTCACAGTAAAGTGACCACTAAATCTCAGACTCCCATCAGCCCTTGGTGCACCACAGTTTTTCTGAAAGCAGAGCCTGACTGGCTGCTGAGTTAAAGCTATGAAGAATAATCCTGCTGTAATTGGCTATTGCAGAAGAAGAGGCGGTTAGATGGTTGGTGTTGAATGTAGAGGCACGCCCATGCAGTTGCCATTGGCTAAATCCTGTGTCAGTCAGTTGAGGCAGTGTTAGTTCATGATCACTTGATTGTGTTTGACATCTTGCTTTTGTAAAAGCGGATGTAGTTTCCTTTTTATGTTTCTACAGAGCTGTGGACTACCTTTCCATTGACAGTGAAAAGACTTTGCTCCACTGTGTACCTTCCAATCAGGTTACAGCTCCAGGTGTGACACAGCTGCACTGACAAAGTCTGTTTTTTTTCCAATTGGAAAAAGGGAGGAATACGTGTGCCACTGTCCCTTCCCTGTCCAAACGAGAAAACGAAGCCACATCACTGGTTAAAAAGAGCAATTCTGTACTCACTCACTTGAAATCAAGGGAACAAGGGAAGGGGAGCTGGTTCGTTTGCACTTGGAAAAGGTTCCAGGATTCCACCATGCTCATCTCTGCTTCATTAAAAGGACGTCTCAGCGCAGCAAGCCAAGCGCTAGCTAGACAGCAAACTCTGACACGCAATAAAACTGACAATCTTGAAAAAAAAAAACAAAAACAAAAAACTAAATTGAAAATATTATGGATATACTGAATAATTGTCAGAAGCTTATCGATAGACTTTTAGAAAGAGAGAGATTGAGAAAAGATGTACATCCATAAGCTTGGAATGGACAGAGAGGACACTTCCTGGTCACACTGAGTTTCGGGTGCCTTTGAAAGGCTGCCGTAGAGTTGCTTGAATAGATGTTTAAAGTGTAGATTGTGCATGAGACTCAGCCGGTCGGGAATGCTCAACACAACCTACACTGGGAATGTTTAGTCACATGAAGCCTGTGCAATTATAACACATTGGATTTATAAGTCCCATCGTTAATAAAATAAGAAAATAACTTAAGTATCATCCAAAACAGGACTGGACCTATGCTGGCCCTTAAACAGGGACTTTATTAGTCAGTTTGGTTAGACTGAAGTTCATTCTTGATGTTTCTTCAGATGATGTAGTCTGTAAAACACCAATAATCTGTTTTTTTTTAAAGAATTGGGTGACGTGACTTGAAATATTGATTGGCAAAAAGTCTCAATCAAAAATGTCAGGTGTCAGAAAAGTCACATAGGTCAAACCTATATTGGACAGCCTTTCCTTACTGCAACCGTAATGTCTCAGTAACTTGACCAGGACAGCCACCTCTGTCCATTCTAATTGAATACAACATAAGAGTCCATCTCCTAATTGCATATAGTGCTGTATCTCCAGAGCATCTTGCCATCAACAACTGAATTCTCTTAGTATTTTGCCTACCTTAATGTCTAACTATGTACAGACTTAGCAAGTGGTATTTACAAAGTTCATCCACAAGGGGGTGATCCAGGCCTGCAAGAGGGGGGTGCATGCACTGTGTCAACACGTGATATGATATGTAGTGATGTTGAAAAGTAACATCCTTATGTAACCTCGCTTATGTGGCTGGTGTGGAAATGATAGAAATGTGACAAAAACGTATGAGGCTTGATTTTATATTTCTTACAAAAGAACTTTCTTTCTATTTTTTTTTTACCCTGACCTGCTGTAAAGAGCATCTGAAGGATTTCATTCCAAAAACACTATTGTCTATTTACTGTTTCACCACTGTACATTGCTACCATTTGTAGAACATATTTACTTTGACCTGAAAAAACAAACAAACTAAACTTAGGACTGATATCAGTCACTGTTTAAAACAGATGATTCAGCCATTTAATTGGTGTGTCAACTTTAACAGTAATTTCTAATGGATTGTACAATCATGCAAACCATTTCATATGAGGAGTTCAAATTGAAAAGAAATGAAAATCTTGAAATATCTGAAAATGTTTCACTTTTAGCTTACTTATACTGTTACTTAGTATGATTAGAAATCACAGTGATGCCTAGAGCTTCAAAAAACAATCTCTGTCTTATGATTGTAAGCTTACGCCACACACACCATAAACATCTAGTACACAATATCATCAGACAAACATTTCCCTGAGGCAGCCGGTAGTTGGTTTCTGTCCAACTATCTAGCTCTAACGGTCTTAGCAGCAATCTAACCAGCCGAACAAATATTTTTGGATAGTTACTATCCACGAAACATGACGTTGTGTTTGTGTATGTCAGTCTAAAAACTTCACAGGTCCAGAAACGACAAAATCCAACAGAGAAGTACTTCTCTGTATTAAACCCCCAAGTCAGAGCCTGTACACACACCCCCTTGTGGTCCATCGATATTCTCATATTCTGTACACACGTCACAAAAATAAAAGGGCTCCTCACACACTTCTCAGTGCTTTCTTGTGTGTGTACATTTGTCTTTTTAAATGATGACACATACACACACAACTGAGGAGGGGCCTTCAAATCCTCTACATTATACAACACTCAGAACTATTTGCTTCCATGGAAGCAACCATGTTTCTCTCTTTTAAATATATATTTCTATATATATCAGCTTATACGTATTATTTATATATATATGTATATATATATATATATATATAGCATTATACATACATTCTTATTTTATGAAATTCCCTTTTGCTTTTTGAACAGGGAATTCCAACCGTAGCGTCTCCATCTATCCCAACACCTCTACTACTCATTCCCTGAATCTCACCTTTCTTCTCACCATTCCCATGCTGAAACATTCCAACTTGAACTTCCTCTCTCCACTTCAGCAGACCGTCTGAGACCTCTCTTTGCACATACACAGATACACAGGTCTAACAAGGAAAACGCACCTGCTGGACTTCATCCTAACCAAGTATTTTTCAACTAGCAAACTAAGTATTTCCATTACATTACATTAAGCTTGTCCATGGCTAGCCATGTTGATGTTTCTTATATTTGGATATCTTTGCTGTCAACAACCTGTAAATCATAATAGTTTATAGCTATCTTACACTAGTGTAGTACGTTACTAGGAATTTATCTGTACCTCTCAGGTGCCAGCATGGTTAATAAGATGTAAATCTGTGTATTTATTCCTGTCTGTCATCGCGATGATGTGAACATGGAACGATGTTTTGAGGGTGATGGTTAAAAGGGATGTGACAGTCACATCCATTAAGGTGTCTCTGCTGTAAAAAGAAATGTCGAGAATCTAGCAGTGATGTCCAGGGGAAGGTGGTGATGAGTAAATGTGATTTTTTGGATCAAGACGTTCATCGGTCCCAGATGTCTGCCAGTAAGGACATCTGCCTGCTTTGATGACATTTAATGCGGAACGATGTTTGAGATTCCAGAGGTCAAAATATGATCTGGTTATACAAGAGCTGAAGAAATCCAATCATGTTCAGATGTCCTTCATCAATTAATCCAGAGGTTCAGGCATCTGAGTTTTGCTGCTTGAGGTCCAGAAGAAGAGGAGGAGAAGGATGGGCACATGATGAAGAGGTGAAGGATAATGTCTACCTAACTGACAATCCATCTTCTCCCACGTATCCAGAAATATCAGGGCTGGGGTTTTCGGGGAAAAGGCGGTAAGGGTTGGTTAATCATCCTGCGTATGATGAGTGTGTTTACTTAAGCAAGCATGTCTTCCTTCCTCTGCTACGACACCTCACTGCCAAACACCTCCAGCACCAGCGGGGTGAGCTGCATGCTGTGCTCGGGCTGGAATGAGAGCGAGCGGTATTGCTTGGAGTGCTCCTCATTCAGACTGCGCAGGTCAGCCAGCTTCTGGATCATCTTGGCGTAGAGGAGGCGTCCACCCGGGTGGTTGACTCGGATATAGGCCTGCAGTGTCTCTGACAGATGGTCCTGTAGCTGCTCGATGCGGCTGTGGTCTTGGACACCAGGACGATCTGCCAATGTGTGTGCCCATTATGAGGGAGGCGACAAAGAAGAGGGGGCAGGGAGACAAACAGGATCAGGGAGGGGCACAAGGAGGGAGTAGAGGAGAGTGGGGTCAAGGAGGGGAGGTGGATGAGTGCAAAGGGAAAAACGTTAGCAGATTGTAATCATGGTCTATGAACATGTTTACTGATGACACAGTATGCACTTTATTATCATATGAGCTGTCTGAAGTAAACAGTATTTATATGTAGTTTGCCTGTTTTTACATGACTTTTGTATTTTCTTTTATAATTCATACTTTGGTCTGAGTAATGGACTGACATTATAGCCATATCCAAATATAAGACCAGATATCATCTTAGATTTTGGAACTTTCTAGAGAGGTTGGTTTTGAAGACTGCATTATAGTGAACAGTAACTTGCTGAACTTTCTAGATGTTTTTGTTCCTATATTTGCCCTTAAATCCACATTACTGTTTATTATTTTATCTGAAATCTCATTGTGTTAATCTTCATCAGGTAAAGTCATGCTGCAGCTGCCACTACCAGTTACAGGTTTAACTAAAAACAATCAATCGATTTGATAATAAATCATTTGTCTCAAGTTTCTTTTTACATAAATTTTTTTAGATATTGCTTTACTGAAAAGAGTAGATGAAATATCTGTGCTACAATGACTGTTTCTGCTCAGATTGTAAAACACTTTATTACTTTGTGTTAAAAACCTAAAATACATTTTATGACTATTTATTCTTCTTCCTTTTCTTCTTCTTTTTCTTCATAATATTATCATCATGACTTTGATAAACGGACTTGACTAATTAGTTTAAAGGGGGCAGTTCTTTTCCAAAGAGTCTTGCTTTATTTTATTTATTTAAATGTTTTTTAAAAAAGTGAGTGCAGTGAAATAATGTCCCTTAGCCTAGAGGTAGAAGGCTATTGAAGAAAAAAAAAGCTTTTTGTTTCGTTGACTCACAACAGTGTTAGACAGTGGAAACAAACAACCTTTAAAGTGTTTGATATTGAATGAGTTTGCATCATCTATTAAAGTGGTCTTATTGCTCTGTTGTTCATTAACAATTATGTTAATTATCTGTTTTTAACTTGTCACTGAGAGCTTACGAACATGCAGTTTCATTGGTTTGAACTAAGTTCATCCTTTATTCAGCTGTACAGAATGTTTCGTCTTCCAGGAAAGGTGCTTTTTTGTTGTTACTGGCATTATCAAAAACACACTTATGCTTTCCTGACATGGTGCTGTTAGTAGTCAGTCAATCTGCTAACAATCTCACTCTTGAAACATGGCTCAGCTGGAAATACACCTCCACCACAAACACGCAGATCAACACAGGCAGTACCTGGGGAGAGCAGGCAGATGGCCATGAGCAGCACGTGTTCCTCCTCGTGCAGGTTGAGTTTCTTTAGACCCACCTGGAACTTCACCAGCGGCTCCAGCAGCTCCAGAGTGTGACCCGCTATGACGGAACATACATGACAAGATCTTATTCGTCATATATTGTGCTTTTCTATTGACTTGTCAAAGCAAACGCACTTTATGCAGCTGAAGGCCAAATCATTGCTGTGTGTATTTCCACATTGTGGACAGAGAGCTCAACTTCCTGCCCTGCATGTGTGGATGAATAAGAACTGAGAATGTGTTTGTGGCCACTTTATTGCTTCCATGAAAATACCTGAAGTCAAAACCTCATAGTAATGTGAAAGCGTGCGTAGAGGAGCAGTTTGTGGGTGATCCGTTAAGAGTCTCTTATAAAAAGTAAAAAATTAAAAAAATTAACAGCTGTGTCATCAGCTATTACGTTCAACCCTTTTCTCCACATGAGAGTGCGTACTTGTGTGGGTGTTGTGGCCTTCATGGGTACACCTGAAAGAAGTGAGTGTGTGGGTGTGCAATAAATAGAGTGTGTGATATATAAGCAAGGCCTCTGTGTGAAGTCTTGAGAATCAGAGTCTACACGTGCTGCTTATATGTTCATGTGCTGATTCTGCAGCTACTTTGTTTCATTGCAGCGCAATGACAGACAACAAAACACCAACCCTTTGTAACATCATTGATGCAGTATTTGAAGTCGGGTCCTCCACAGCTCCAGGACATGTCCTCCAGACTGAAAGACTGATTTGAACGCAGCATGATGATCTCAATGGCACTCGACTTCAGCAGAGCAATCTGGTCCTCTGCTGTAAGCTCTCTGAAACACAGTCACAAACAGTGTGTTACTGCACTCAAACTGTACAAGTGTTTATAGTCAAACTAAAGCATGTTTGCGGCTCTAATTTAAGAAGCTAGGAGTCATTAAAGAGGAAAAAAGTTATTTCGCTCTTTTACTTTAGTTAAAGGGATTTCCAAGTCATTGTAAATTTTAGAGCTAGACCAGTGAGTCATGAAATATTATCTTCTTGCTCAAATCAAGACAATGATGCACAGAAACGATGAAGATATATTTCAGGTCATCTTCCAACAGTGTCACTATTACACTTCACTAGACAGTGCTAACTTTTGCTGTGCATGTTTTACCCAATACGTATATTTCAGAAAAAATACTTTCAATAATAAATATTAACATGATCAAAAAAACATTTGCTTTATTCCTGTGTTTTTATCTTAAAAGCGAATACTGTCTGATAAATTGGTAAAAGATTATTTCTCCGACACAAATATCAGTAACATTATAAGCCTGAGGAAAATTAGGAAGAAGTGAACAAAAAAATCAGTAATTTAATTAACAAAGCTAATACCACAATAACAACAAAACTGCCAGAGAATAACACCTGCGATGAAAAAAAACAAAAACAAAACCAAAACCAAAAACAAAACAAAAATTCCAGAAGCAGCTGTTTAATAATCTGGTAGGTTTTAAGATAATTCCTGGTGATCACACATGCAGAATCTATGGTCTTAATAGGAAGCTCCAGCCAAACATGCCAGTAAAACACCAAGAACTCAAGAAAATATATCTGTGTCAAAAAATTCTCACTCTAAATGACTCACACGCACACAAAGAGACACACGCACCCACCCACACACAAATAAACACACACACACGCACCACATTGTTCCATCCTATCACAAGTTCCTGTTATTAGAAGGCTGCAACAGGAACATAAAGATCTTGTTATTTTTTAAAGAAATTGTGACAACATGCACACACAGATGTAATTGTGTAAAAGTGTGTGCATGTACTGTGCGTGTGTGTTTGTGACTGATAAACACAGCATGCACAATGAATATATTATATGGTTACTGCGGCAACAGTGTTCAATCCAGGCATCCTGTGGCCATAAAACACATGCAAGCAGAATCCACACATGAACAAGGTGTGTCTCAGCAAATCCCCTCCTTAATACTCCAAACAATTGAGCTCAATATTACTTGTAATATCTTCTGTGTCTAATGAACGAAAGTCAGAGCTACATCTGTCAGTAGTACACTGACTGGTCCCAGCACAAAACTTGCATCATTTTTAAGTCAATCTAATGCACTAAAAATGAACTCATGCTTCACATTATGTCCCAAAGATTTAATTTTTTTGTTTCAGGCTGTATTTGCCTTTTTCTGAGATTTGGTTATATCAATTCTTTATTTCATGCTTGAGTCTGTATGTTCAAATCTATATGTTTCTATATGTTGCGTTTTATTTCAGTCCCTCCAGGATTTCGCGGGAGTTTTTCAAGATTGTTGCAGCCTAAAATGTTTGCGGCAGCTTTTCTAAAAAATTGCGATGTAAGTTGCGATGTTTTAAGCGTATCTGTTGTGATGAAATTGCGGGAGACAGTGAAAATTGCTAAAAAGTTGAATTTTTTT
>JAPZDZ010000002.1:6541007-6565456 GCA_029783805.1 Acanthurus tennentii | reverse complement strand
GGCATGTCATGTTGTGGGAGAAAATGTGTTAGCTCCAATATCCTTAACTTTAAAGACCAATAAGTAGCTTGCAATGTTTTGGCGCACATTGCTTCAGCATGACTGGATCTTTTCTAGTACGAGCCTTTGCCCACAGTGCTCCTCTTTTTTAGTGACCATTATTTACATTTGAAGGATAATGTCACTGATATTATTCAGAGTTACACTCATATAAGCTATATGAGTAACGTCATCTGAGCTGTATGTACTACCACGTGACACGACATGATTTGTTCAAATTTGTTTAAAAATATAATGTGAGAGAAGCCAATAAATAATAGAGATAAAAAACAAACAAATAAAAAAAAAACTTTCATTCATAAATCATTTTTTTGTATTGATATTTTTTTACATAATATAGCCCTTTCAGATGATATTGTTATCTGTTTTGTGGAGTTTTGATAGAAAGCCTGTTGGTTAATTCTCAGCAAGAGGAAAAGAGGTAACAGTTAAGTTAATTTTCAAAATAAAACAATATTTTTTTCAGGTTTATTTTTTACTTTCTCTTTCATTTCTCATGTTTTTCATAACTGCAGTATTCATCAATTTTTTCTATGTATTCAAGGTTGTTTTGGTAGTGTGACACATTTTAAGAAAAAACTTTAAGGCTAAAATGTGCTTTCCGAAATACTTAAATAACACAAAATCAAAAGATTAAACACAGAAACCAAAAACCTGGCAAATATAAAAGCTGGACATTGGCCTTTCCCTGTAAACTATTTAATTGTAATTAAGAGCAGGAATGAGGACACAACAAGGCTAATATCCAAGGGTCTTAGCAATGAAACACAATATAAAACATAATAAGTTTAATTTGATGAGTCAGACAAGCCTGCGTACATGTACTTGTGTGCTTGTTGAGGAGTGAGGAGCCTTGCTGAGTAGATGTTGAATGGCCTGTCATTGGCATAATTAGTTTGAGGGCAGAGGCTCTTGTTTATTTATGTTTTTAATATTGATGGAGCTCTTCCTGACAGTGTGGTTAAGTTAACCCTGGAGTATGAAAGCATATGGACAAAGAGGAGAAGGACTCTTTGTGCATCTTACCAGGTGAATGGTTGAATGAGTCAGAGGACGCATCAGACAAAGAGTGAAGAGAAGCAGCTCTGCTGGCACTGCGTGTTACTGGGCCTTCACGCACTGGAGGCTGCAAATACACACAGAGAAACACAAATATTAATGTACTTGCTGTGATATTTTCACAGCTCAGTGCACAGCTAGGTTCCTCCTCATGGGTGCCACCTGGAGCTAAAGAATCAAATCCTTCACAAGTACAAACAATCAACACACATAAGGAGTCTGTTTCATAAAGACGCATCACCAGGTTACCCGGACACGACATTTTTAAAGGCTCCAAGATTAGCAGTTAACTTGCATTTTTTATGAGACACCATCAAAGGGGTTCTTCGGTCTTTATGTGTGTTGATGCATCTCTATGTTTACATGAAGATTAAAATAAAAATGCATGGCATTGAGTGTTTAATTGGTTTTGTTTATTTTTTTTTTAAAAATTGCTAATAATTTTCAAAGCATCCTTCAAACCTCAGTTTTTTAATCTGGTGGTCAGGGGTGCATCTAAGCTTTTGTGTGTTTCATTTACACGATTCCTTCATCATGCAAGGTTCAAACTGAGTTCAAAGTGACACTCACAGCTCAATATCTGGAAAACTGATTTATTATATATCTACTACCCAACTGGAGCGTGGTTGTTGCTGTCTGCACAGTGTGTTCTAAATCACACACATGGAGAAGTGTTTTGAGACTTTCTGCATTCTCCATTACATTCACTCTGGACGACCCAATTGTTGTGGTCCACAGAGAGAACGTCGTCTAAAAGTATCAATTTCATGACGCGGAGGACGAAAATACGACGCCGCTGTTGGGTGGATAAACACTTCTTGTGACTCGTGTTACGAGTGTCAAGTAAATTGAAAACACACACGGGGGATGGTGGCTGACGTGTTGGTCTCCAGTAAATATGACTGTGGTTACATATATTATTTACAGCTACCTCAAGATCACAGGAGCCATGCTGAGTCCCATTACTTCCATGCATCATGCAGTCTGCTTTCTTGTCACTGCCCCACCTTTGTACCACACATATGTTGATACACCAATTGCTAATAAATCTTGCTGTCACTACCTCCTCACATGTAGCACGTGATTTGTGTTATCTTTAGTGACACAAATACTGAATATATGAGACTAAAAAGCACAGAAGACTCAAAAAACACATTACAAAAATAAATTTTGTGCATAAATCGAGAAACCAAAGTTTAGATGTGATTGCACCCTTTTCCAGCACTTACACTACATAAGTGTGAATTTATACACATTTTCCCACATATACAACTTCCATGGCCACTTGCTAAAAAAAAATGCCAGTTGCACATGGGTATACACATATAGCTCATTTTGATTTTACTTTTTCTTATTTAGAGCTCATGACACATACTCCCATAGCCACAGAATTTTTGGTATTTGTGTTACCAAGCAACATCTCCTTAAACAGGAAGAGGTTTACAAGGCTGGGTTAAAAGACAAGATTAGAAATTGGGAGCGAAGGAGATTTACTGATTGCTGTCCATGCCATGATCAGAGGACAGCTTTGAGTTTTCGGCATATTTATTAGAAGAGTCATCAAGTCTTTCTCATATAAAGCCGCATCTCTCACTGCTTCCCTCTGTCAAAGACATTGCACCCTCGCTGTCTCTTACTCATGGTTTGTCCACACAGGAGGTATTTCAGCATTCTTTTTTTTAAGTTTCTCTGCTGTAATTTGGTTTGGAAGTCTAGATTCACTCAAACATCCAAAAAATAAACATCAGAAGCTCCAAGATCTTTGCCTAAGCCTCACTGTTGTTGTCTTCAACACTACTACATTTTCAAACTATGTACAAAACATCCAGATTAAAGATTCAAGATCATTTAATTGTCATTTAAGGGTCAGATAATGAAATGCAGTTGAAGTCCCCTTACCTTAAGTAGAAAATTATGAAAATGTATCATTTCTTTTACATTTGAGTGGTAAAGAAAGGTTGAGAAGTCTCAAAGCCTGGGGATCAAAGAAGTCTTTTAGTCCTGTTGTATGCTAGCGGAAGATGTTGTAGCTGGGGTGTCAAATTTACTTTCAGTATCCTTTCGGCTCTGTGCAGGCACCTTACCTCACCAATATCACTGATGCCCTGGTAAATGAGCATTGTTGATCTGAGACATCACAGGTGTCCGGGTATACAATGCGGTTATGAGTTGATCCACACCTTCCAGCCAATCCAAATCCTCACTGGCTATGGTATAAAGTAAATACAATAAAAATACATACTAACTGTGCAGTTACCTCGTCCTCTACTGAAAATCAAGCATGAAGGAGTGGAAGTTTTTTGGTGTTTCAGCTATAATTGTAGTGTGCTTCAGCCAGTAACAGTCATGGGTAAAAACTTAAAGGGAAAATGCCAAGGTCTGTAGTGTTTTGGTAAACCACAACAGATGTCATCCTTGTCCTATTATTACATTTTGTTTGAACAGCCATTCTTTAGCATTAAACCTCTGAAAAAAATTAGTTTCCACGGAGGCAGGCTGCTAACTTAAGAGAATATAACAATTATTTTCTGTTGGATGTAGCTTGTGTTTCTGCTTTTTTACTTGAAAATGCATGGCCTGATGCCGTGCTTCCCTTGCCTCCTTCCCCTCTGTTGGATGACATCATGGCCAGCTCCACCCATATACATGGTGCATAATAAAGTGATTTTGGCTGCACCACTGTCAGTGTGGTTTTTGGTAAAGGGCAGAAACTTTGTACTGCACTAACCCTGAAGCGGGAGAAGTCAGAATAGGAGGCATCGTAGGTCTTGTGGTGAGCTTCCACCAGGGAGGAGATGATCCGGGTTTGCTCCTCATTCAGACGTGGCCTCATCGCCTCCCGGGCTGCTTCTTCCTCTTTTCTTTTTAATATCATGTCCTTCTTCCTCTGCACCTCCTCGTCAGTCAGGATGACTACAAAGAAGAATAGAGGGAAATAAGAAAATCTTACAATTACTTGATGAAAAAAACAGACACATTTTTAGAAATGCTGGTGTCAGAGCTGCCAACAAAGATAATTTAAATAACAACCAAGCCAAGCGTAAAAATTAGCATCAAACAAACTTGAAAACATACCTTAAACTGTTTCGACAGCATAAATTAAAACTCTCATACTTATGGCTTACATTGTTGTTAGTACAAATGATTTTGAATAAATTTTGGACTTGTCTTAATCTATTAATAAAAGAAATGATAGAGAGAAAGGACCTAATCAAGAGGTAACTCCATTAACACGCCAAGTATCACTTGGTTTTGTAACTGATCTGAGCTCCTCTCTCTGTGTCTAATTCAGTGAAAGTGAGCACATGGTGTTCACACATGGTGTCACATAGTATAGTGACAACACACACACTCTTAATACTATCAGTATCACAATGTTGGCATGCACAAGGAAAAACTACAGGCAACAGTTGTTTGCACAGAATTCCAATGAGGGTGACAAAATTTTTGCATCTAAGTTTGAAAATAAAAGACAAACATCTTGCATAAAATGTCCATTTTTACCCTCAGTCTCTGCTTTTTGTCCTCTCTGTAAGCCATTTTATTTAAACCCAGCCTTTCGTAAAAGATAAAGTACTGATTGTACAATAGGTTTTTTCAAAATTTTTAAATATTTAAACTAAAAATTGGGGATTTTTTTTTATGAACCCAAGTACTTGAATGCTTTGTTTATTCAAGTGTTTAAAAAAGGAAATAAGGAAAAAAAATTGGGGGATAAAAAAGAAAGTTTTGACCCACAGAAGGAGAGTACTTCTTCTGTCATAACCTAACAATGTATTGGACAAAGCCAAGACATTTTTTGAAATTGAATAAATGTTCTCACTCACAGCATGTTAGAAAAAAAATTCATATCCAGAAATTTGGCTTTAACTGGCTCTTATAGCAGGGATAATAAGTCCAGTTATAGGACAGATTGCGGTTTGTGGAGACCAAATTCTGCTTGTCAAAAGTAAAACAGGGTCAACTTTTAGAACTGAGAGAGCTGTAATATAAGCTCCAAATATTTCCATCACAGGTTACATGAACCATACATCTTCTTAGTTTGGCACGAAAAAAAGGCCTGCCATGTCTGCCATCTTTTCATTCGCTGAAGAGACGGGTGTTGGAAGTTTAAGTGCCTTTTGCTTTATTCATGCTGCAGGAGTACAGACTGTAGGCAGAGAGGCACAGTAGTGCAAAATGGATTATACATGCTGTTTATAGTAGCTCTTTTAAGTGTGACTGCAGGAGAGGTTCTTTCGGGGATTCCTGGGTTTGCATGCCATTTCCACCAATCTTATAGCATTACATTACTTTGTAATCATATAGTCGAAACATTCATAATTTATTTCAGGTCACAATAGATTTACATCCATCTCTGTTGGTTTTAAAATGCAATGCACTCAAAGACATAGAACAAAAACTTTATATGCTTTTTAATAACTTAGAAGAGGTCAGTTTTGCCCAGATATGAGACATTTGACCAGATCATGATGTCAGAGTTGCATACAAATCATTCTTGCAATGTTTTAAATTAAACCCTGGTCAAGTAATATTTAAAAATAGTGGTCAACTTTTTTTGGAATGAACACTTCCTTCACATGCAATATCAACATTTCTTGAAGTGGCATCTCAGTACAGTCAAACCACTTCCTTCACATTAAAACGCTGTTTTGGTGAGGAATGCTAAATAAGGGTCAACCCCATCCGTGGCTTTACACATTTAACACAAGCTCATTGCAGTGAGTAAAAGAACAGGGTAGAACTGAAAACACTGGCACGCCTGCTGTGAAAATTGTGTGAATGACAGAATGGCCGACATCAAGCAGAGATAAGTGGCAATGTTCAAATTCAGCTTTGGAGAGCTGCAGTAAGTGGGCGAATACAGCAGGAACTGTGCCTTGGTTACGTTTGCTACAGCACCTCAGTTTACTGGCTTTCTCAAATTTCAATTTCAACTTGCAGGCCAGAACGAGTCCCTGGAGGGGGTCTTTTTTATGGCTGGTATCTCAGAGCCCTCTGAAATCTACCCAACCCTAAACCTGGCAGCTTCTGTTAGTCTGACTGCTTCATTTCTATCTGCTGATGGAGACAGGCTCCTTCAATATTCAGGCTGTCATTGCATCATTGTGTTCTGTACAGTATTTTGATTTAGTTTAATATGGTACCTCATACAATTTGTGCATTACAGTATTTTTCTTGAAAAATGCCTCTGAGCAAAAGACTGAAAGACCCACATCTGGAGAGGTGTTGCTAAGTGGCCAGTGATGGTGTGAAACAGGAAATCTGCTGTATGTATTAAGATTTTATAAAATGAAAAACAGGCAGCTCTGTTTAGTATGTGAATGTGACATCTGTAATAAGATGGTTTGAGAAACTCCCTCAGTGTTACATGCCTTGTTAGAGTACTTAATAAAACAGAGCCCATTTACTACTTGAATTAAAAAACTGCTTAGCACTATTCCACTGTAGCTGTTGTGCCTGAATTATATATGCAGACCTGGATTAAGTCGTTTTCAAGGCATGGCAACTCTGGCCTTTGATAAATACAAATTAATTGGGGCGTCAAGGCCAAAAAATGTATGGAACCAAGCCAGAACCAATAGTACAATATCAGCTTTTTCTTGGTGAATAAAGGCTGATGTTATTTGTAAAAGAAAAGCTCAAAAAGGCTAATGAAAATGCTAAGCTTTCAAGAGTCATTCAGTCATTAATAACACCATCAAGCACTTCCAGTTAAGCAAAGTCATTTAAAAAGCACACACACCATGGGCAACATTTACTGCATACTGCTTTTGCAAACTGAGCACTGATAATTAGCTTCATCAGTCACCATCAGTAATCAACAAAAACACACATTATTAGACTGTAAACCATTAATCAAAACAATAACAAGCAAACAATAACAAACTACAGTTGAATAATATCAAAACAACTTATCGAAAAGCTCCCTACAGTCTTAAGGGAAACCATTACACCAAACTTGATTTAAGAAATACAATATATTGACAGTTCTTTAGCTGTCCACAAAAAGATTTGCTCTAAAAAGGCAACATTAAGGGCATCTTATGTCTGTTGTGCAGTGTGTGGCGTATACCTAACTAACTCTTTGTGCTTCTGCTTATTTTGTTTCATTCCCTTACCATTTTACATTTTTGTGTGTTCCTTTCATGGCAATGAAAAAGGATTAAGAGCACATCAGCAATAACAGGTGGCCACTTAGATCTTCCAGCAAGATAAAAATTGTATGTACATTTGTAGTTAGCTAACACAACACAACAAATCTTTGCAAATGTTTAAGAACATGTGCAGTAAACTCACACATATAGCGTTTAGCTCCTAGAGCTTATCACCTTATGTTAATTGTTAACTAGCCGGCCTAGCTTGATGATAGATGCTGGGAATTGGAGGTTTGGTTATTTAAATGCAAGGCATGTATTCTTAAATGAGAAAATCAGCTACTTTTTATTTTACAAAACATAACAGTCAGTTTGGGGTTGGAGAGGCATTAAGACCTCACTCAAGGGCATCCATTGCACTAGTTGTTAGAGGTATAGTATTATTCCTGCCAAGTGCATGTCATAACATCATACCATGCATCAAAAATTTCTGTAAATTCTAAAAGAACAAATTATATGAACAAACCCACACACATGTAAAGTGTGCACATAATGTATGCTGGTCTGCTCTGGTATGTGTTATGTGTGTTTGAAAACAAGATTTTTCTGTTGAGCCAAATGAAAGAAGTCCGATGAGTGTGATTTCATCCTTGTTTGATGCTGCTGATGACATAAAAACACATGCAAGCTTCCCAGCACACACGGGACACTGTAGGAGAATACACAGCTAAAAATACACAAGGAGAACTGCACAGTTACATATTTACTTAGAGCAAATATTCACCCCAAACCAAAGGAAGGCAGATAACAATTGCTTCACTCGATTTTATGTTGTGATCATATTACCTATTCATCGCACATTGCTTTTCCCCTCCAATACCTTGCAGCAACTTAAAGATACCATACAAAAACACAAAACAGAGAAAAAAAATAGTAAGTTCCTGCTTAAACTAGTTTTAGGGTGTACCTAATGGTTCAAACGTTGTAAGCTTCATAACATTCACATCAAAATCAAAATTCAAACACAATTTACAGGTATTTGGATATTGTGCAGGTCAGACTGGGTAATTTTAGAGGAACACCAGAAGATATGAGGAATAAACACACAGTCATACTGAATTCTCCTCTGATCTAGATGCACTTACAGGCCAGGGAAGCTTTGAGGAATTTTAAGTGCGTTTTTCTTCACTTCAACCTGTTGCAGCAGGGAGATGCAATGATGCCTATCTGCACTGTAATTAGTTTTTCTTTGTTGACTGCTTACTGCCTGCTTAATGGAGGGGAACTGTACTTTAGTTAACAAAAGTACAGAGAATGATAGGAAAAAAAGACCGGAAGGATAACAGAGCCACAACCGCAAATCTGCCAGTTCAAATAATTTTGAACTTAGAGAGTAGCTTAATTGGCCAAAATAAAAGTTGTAAGCAGCAACAAGTGTTCCTGAGGTTCCTCACAGGTGAGCAAAGTCATGTCAGCTAGTTTAATTTGTTTAAAGGAGTGAGACCAATTCAAAACTTTCAAAACCTTTTCATCATTAGCAGCATTTAAATAAACACACGCTTACAGTTCTGCTGTTTTCCCGCCCCTTCATCAGACTTAAAAGAAAATTGCTGTGTATTTTTGATTTATAGAGAGCGTTACGCTCAAACAGGATTGAGTTACAAGCAAATGGGTGATAGGTCAATGAGTTATGACCATGAACTGTGTGATTCATAGTCAGCCTCTAATGGCCAGGACTATCCGCTCTGCCGTTGAGCGTGTTTTTTTTTTTTTTCAAAAAATCTCAGGTTAATACAACAGAGGTCTATAGAAATGTAGCTGAAGCTAAGTTATTACCCAAACACACAAACTAAAGATAAAAAGCTGAAGTCTAATCACTTGACTGCAATTATGTCTCTAAAATAACTGTAAGGGGAAGCTCAAATATTATAAATATAGGTCCAAGCAGGTCCGAGGATTATGCACTTTTATATAACATCATATGACATTATGACAGAAATTTAAAGCTCATAGATGCCTTAGTAATAAATATAAGCTACTGGTTATAACCCCATTAGTTTTCTCCGATCCATCCAGGTCTTAAGATTGGCTCTGTCGTCACTGCAGGAGTAATGCACTGACCCCTGAATGCCTCGGCCCATATTATCCTTTTGACTCTCTGCCACAGTGACCGATTACCCATGAAGCGCTCGACTGTGCAGACAGACAGACAGACAGCATGACTGCCAGACAGACCGCATCTGCCAAAAAGAGACAGGCCCAGAGCCATGAGGTCACAACACGCGCAGATTCGACGGCATGTCTGAAACTGTGGCTGCTACACAGAAACCATCTCACTATTCATACTTCTCTGACATTAAATTTAGCTTCATCATATAATGCTATTTGCTTAGGGTTATAAGCATGGCGTGGGCTGTTTTTAAAAGATAGAGACCTTGTTCACGTAGGCTGAATGCAAAATTAAAGATCCTTACACCATTTTCTTTGTTTTAGATGGAAAAAAAGCAATAAACTTATCTGCATTTGCTCTAAAAGGTTTACCTGTTTACTAAACTGTCAATTTATTTAGTGTCATGCAGCAAGCTAAAACTTTAAGCCTGTAAGGACATATTTAATTTGGATCGAAGGAAAAAAGCACACCAAATAAATGCATACTTTGCCAGTAACTGTTAATTTAAGAAACCAATGAGATGGCATAAAAGACTCTAAATTAAATAGTGCTGAGATCATGAACTTCATAGTAAATACTAGTTGTTTTCCTGGAAGCTGTAAACAACTATATTTGAAGTGGATTTTTTAGTGATTGCACCCTGGATTGCAACCACAGAAGTGGCGTTACATAACCACATGATGTGGTGATGTAGACAACAACAACTGTTTGGCTACACAAGCTTAAAAGGGCAACTTAATGAATCTGACTGCTAAGCTAACCAAAGGATTTACTTGGCTTTCATCTCTTTTGACCCACCGTCATTAATTAGACTTTGGCCGCATTCCAATGTCCATCCTGTCACAGGCCAAAAGTGGACTGCCCGCAACCACTCCTTGTGGTGAGGACATCCAAACATGCAGCACGGAGCCCAAGCATGAATAGGCACAGTTTGGTAAAAGTATGGCACAGGCTCTCAAAGCAGCTATTCTAAGGCTGGGACATGATTGAACCAGTCAGTCCCCAGCCAAGTTTGAGCCCTGGATGGCATCATTAAGGCAGGAATCCACAAAAACAACAAACCATCAAAGGAACATCTTGACCACCCCACAGCGCTTGGCAGACGTGCAGCAGTTTACCAAAAAGAGCGTTTGCTGTTTGGAAAGTGTCTGATTGGATCTGGTGATGTGGTGTCCTGCATGGCAGAGCAGAGTAAGGAAAGAAAGGCAGAAAGATGAACACTGAGAGAGAGGTTGTAAGAAAATTAGAGTTTGGTCAACACTAGTGATTCCAGAGACACAGACAAAGAGGGAGAGGCAGAGTCTTGCTGTTGTGGAGGCCAGAGGTTCACAGTGGGCTTACTCACTAAAGAGCCAACCGAACAGTTAAACACAATGGAAGCTAACACTCCGATTTGGTGTGATACATGTCAAGCTGGATTTGGTGTGTGGTCACTGTTTTCCCACTGCTGCCATGTGACTGTGATGTTTCAGAAGGTAAATTCAGGTCAGTCAGGCCTCAGGGCACCCGCACACGTTACGCGTGATGCAGAATTGCTTATCAACAGATCACAGTGCAAGTGCACCTGGTGGTATGAAGGTGTGGAGTATTAACACATTAGGCGGCGCTTAATTGTGTTTGTTCAGCAATAGAAAAAAAAAAAAAACAGGTTTTCATATGGTGTTTGGTTTACAAAGTATGCATCTGTGTTTATTATCAGTTGACAGTTCATGATCTTGCTATAATTTGCATTTAATTTTTTATTATTTTTTCTACATTAGTTGCTACTAATATAGTTGTAATTTTGCATGAATGCAAAAACAACAAAAATGTGTTCTTTTGTATAATTTGTATAAAGTTCTTTTGTATAAAGCATAATATGAAAACGAAGTGGGACTCTAAAAAATTTATTCCAGGCCATTATTGATATTTAAACAAATATAAATACCTCAAAAGATTCGGTAAATAGTCTGGGTAACCAAGCCTTTGTTTTATGAATGTATACAAACTTGTGTTTGACATGTTTTTGATCTATCAATCTAGAAATTGTACATCTGGCACTTATGGTAATGCAGGTGTAAGGGTTGTCAAAGAGCCAGAATACAAAAGACTCAGAGGGTGAATGAAGAATATGAATTAGGGAGGCAAATGAAGGGCAGCACTGCAGGAGAAGCTTTGCTACTGAAAGGCTCAGAGGGCGGGAATTCATTCATCTAAAGGCCAAAACATTTCAGACACTCTTCTGTGATTCTAATCCTATTATCAATACACACTGGTGCAAATAGACAAAAGTAGCAAACAAATACATACACTGACACATACACACACTCACACACAAGTGGGGAGGTCTTTTCCTGGCATCTTTCTAACCTCTGTCAAACAAGGACAACAGAGTGGTGTTTACTACGGACTCAGCTGGCACACACACACACACACACACACACACACACACACACACACACGTACACACACATACACACACAGAGAGTTTGATCTGAATAGTGGTAAGGCCTAGACAAAGCTCTCCGTATAAAGACAGGATAGAATGAATCCAAACAAAAACCCACAAAAACAGGGGGTAACAGAATTGCAATTAATCTTTAAAGATGTATTCATGAATATAAGGAGCTATCTTTGATTAAAAATAAGAGTAACACTGGAAAAACAATGTATTTATACATTCTAAAACCATATCCTGATGGCGATGGATTCTTTATTCAGTCTGATCAGCTTCACACTGAGACATTTTTGTTAACATGTCTTTCAAGACTTTAAAAAAAGAAGGTGTTTTGCAAAGTAATTTTTAAAAGACACATACTATGGTAGTAGGAGTTTACTGTTCTACTAATAATATAGGAGATATTGTACTTTAAAAATAGTGGCAATTTCTTTAGAATACAATGGAAAATTCCTTCCTAAGTCTTCGACATGTATCCGTGCTGTCAAAGATTCACACAGACAATAAAACTCACAGACACACACACACACACACACACACACACACACACACACACACACACACACAAACACAAATGTAGCTGTAGGGAACCCACTCATGAGAATAACATTTAGGAAAAACATTTATATGCTTTCCTCTTTGACAGAAGTCTATCATATACGCAGTAGATCACAGGGCTAAAGGCACACTTTATTTGGCTTAGGCAATATCAAATTTTACAGTGTGTTGGGCTATTTCAAAATCCTGAGGGCATGATTTTTTTTTTTAATACCATAAAAATACAGATACTTCTTTTTTGATTAAACTGATACAGAGATGCTATGTTAGGGAAATACAGTATATTGTAGTGTATACTTCCGAACTGGTGGAGAAGGCAGCTGAGCTGAGAGAGATGGGGACTGTGAGTGGTGAAGCTAACATCACAGGATGAGTGCAAAAGAAAACTGATTTGCACTGCATTAACTGAAGCTGAGCAAACTACCAGGATGTTAACATTTTTTTTCATGTGCACAAAAGCACACAAGTATGTGTGGTTATTTTGAAGCCTCCTGGTGGTTGCTTCACAAGATTTAATCAATGGAACTAGCAGATCTGTATTGCATACTAACATTTTGATAATACAAGTCACTCAGAAACACAGACTGTGGATGAACTCATACCTACTGCCTTCAGGCGACTGTGATGAGAATTAATCACAGCGAATAAAGTGAATTATACTCTAATGTCAAGCACTAGTTGTTTGCAAATCCTCCTTTCTTTCAAGCGCCACCCAGGAGTGATTCTGCCTTTGCAATTACTGTCAGCATTAATTAAATAACATTCCTGGAACAGGGTTATTATTGCACAAGTTTCGGTTTTGTACAGGCAGTGCAGATTATACACAAACTGCTGCCTTTAGGTTCTATGGAAAACAACAAATGGCAGTGCACTGCAGAGCTCAGCGGTAAGTCGACTCCCACCAGCCCATGAACATGCATACTAGCTGTGAGAAACAAAGGGACCATTTTACATTTATAAGTCTTCTCTAGCCTCCTGCTCACTCTTCGCTCATCTTTTCTCAATGACATACAGACACTGCAGTGTCTTGTGGCTATTTGGGCTTAACTCTGCCCTGCATCATCTCTGTTTCATACAAACACAAACAATGAGTTTGTGAATGAAATGTGGGCCACATCATTGTGTGTCTCTTTGAAGAAAGAGAGCCATTGTTAAACGCGACTTTAACCCCCTCCGCTCCTTTTAACCCTTCCTCTAATTTCTCCCGTCTTTTTTTACTGGTCATGGTTAGGCTGCTGTGCTATTGTGGCTTCTCCTTACAATCGATGAAATCATTTCTTTAAGTGTAAGCGCATAATGACTTTTAAACTTGTTACATAGAAAAACAAAGCTTTTACTCTTTTACAAATAAAACTGTGATCTTGGACTGATGATTTAATAACTATTGGATAATATAATCATTTGTCAACATGCAAAATAGAGATATCCCCTCAATGTTAATGATTATAAATCAGTTGTGACAGGGTGTCCAATGGAATTAGCATGGGGTGAGATGATGTCTCATTCTCCCTTCGCAGTGTGCTCTTCTTGTATTACATGCTGGTACTGTATGCATAACCAACATGGCTAGAGACTGAACAGAACTGTGGCAAAAAGCCACAAAAACACATAAGCCAATTCAATTTTAACCCAGTTAAGCAACACTACTTAACCTTGATTAAAAACAACAACTATACTAATGAATGGAACCCAGTCTGGTTCGATAAAGGTTTAATAAAATACACTAATTAATATTTTCTTCTATTTGACACAAACCAGTTTGCCATATGGTACTGCCTGCCTCATGCATATCCACTATTGCCTGTTTCTTTGTTGAAAATCAGATCAATTTACACACTGCCATTGATTTTACTGGCAGCTGTTCCTTAAATGATAGCTTTAATGTCTTGCTTGCAAGAACCAGATTACTATTTGCACCAGCGCAACTGCGATCAACCTCTTCCATCACTTTGTTAATTTGAAAATGACTGGGTTTGTATTTATTGAGCTTTTCTCAACTCTTGGGGCTTGTCTTTTATACACATTCGTAAATATGAGGATAATGATGACAGGATAATGAGTTCAATAATAGTAAAAAAATAATACTCTCTTGTAACTAGCTGCATATAATTTAAGCTGAGGAAAGTCTAAATAAACAAACTGAAAAAACAAAAAGATTATTGCACTCAGTTCAGCAATGGCTGCGGTTTTATGAACTGATTCTGAAGGAGGATCAGATGGGGCTGCTCTACATTAGACACCTCAATGACTACAATATCAAAGGAATGTCAAGAGGAGGCAAACATGTTACATCCTGCATATATCAACCCAGTATCAACCTTTGGAAATCTCGTCTACTGTACATAGTAATTTATGATGTTGTCATGTCTTATTTCATTTGGTTATGAGTTCCTTTAAGCAGTTTTGAACAATATATATCTGTTAAGTATGATAGTAATTTAAATGACTAGGTTTAAAAAAATTTTCTCCAATCATGTTATACAACAGAGATAATACCGGATATGACTTATGCATTGTCATTTAAGAAAAAGTCAAATTCTCATCGGTAAAGATACCATGTTTCTGTGTTTGTCAGTGCACTTTTATGGTGTTAATATAGCAGAGAAATAAAAACAGATGATGACTGACTGCTGAAATTAAAATACTTTCAGCTAACTTTCTATTTCTGCCACAAGCAAGGACTCCAGTTAATCAGAATTTCAGAGAAAGTCAACTCACACTCTTTCATCATGCCAATGTCAATGCAGCGTTTGAGACGACAGGCCTGGCAGTGGCGTCGATTGTCCTTCGTGATGGTGCAGCTCCCGTTGAATGGGCAGGTGAATGAGGCTTTACGCTTCATACTGCGCCTACAGGATTAAACTTGCTATTAGTCAGTTAGTCATCAAGGATCCTTCTTTCCCTGGGATGGATCTTGTGATGGTCTTAATGCTTAATGCTGCAAGTTGAGGGAATCTTACATGCACGAAAAACAGTTGTTACCCATGATAATGCAACTTTTATCTAAAAGTCTTTAATACAAATCCAGATATGTTAACCATTTCAGAACCAAAAATTATCTGCAAACTACACCAAAACAATCAGTCAAGTTAAAAGCTTCTCTGCATTATACATTATTTCTATAAAACCTTTTAGCAATAACTAATTAAACTCTCCATGAACCAGGTCATTCCATTCATAATAAAAATCAATGTTTGCTTGAAAGGATGGTTTCTTTTCCCCCTTGGCTGCTGAAATTAAAATTAATTATAACACTTAATAACATTAGAAAGATAAAAGTAAAGAGGTATGTGTGTTGAGTGTGTCCATTTTAGTTGGGAAGAGAGAGACGGAGCAAGAAAGAGGGGAAAAGAGGAAAACATACCAGATAATGGACTTAACTGAATAATGCATACTGTTCAAAAACATTGCATAATTGTCAAGGAAGCCAGAGTGAAAAACATGTACTGAACCAAAACATCAAACACTTTGTGTACTGACATTCAGATGCTGAATGACTATTTGCTATTTAGAAATTGCAACATGTTAAGGAGAAAAAGGCAGTGCACTAAAGAGTTATATAGTTATAAGAGTTATATAATTTGAATATTAGAAAAAAAAAAAAACATATATCTCAATTACACATTAGTAAATAGTCTACAGGGTTTCTAGCTGAAAAGTTCATTGCCCGTCAGCACTGCTTAAAAGGGAAAATAAGACTATTTTCTGAAACTTTACATAGGGAAAAAAAGATATGATTTATGACAATTTAGAAGAAAAATCAGTATTTAAAGCAAATGTGAAGCGTAATGTTATCAACTTTTTCATACTTCTAATAATTCATCATGTTGAAGAAACACAGATCCCATCACCACATTTAAAATCTCTACCTAGAATAAAGACGAACACAAGTCAGGGACAACACCTACCTGAAAAAACCCTTGCAGCCTTCACATGTCATGGCATTAAAGTGGAAACCGGTGGCTTTGTCACCGCACACTCCACAAATCCGTGGGGCATTGCGGTCAAACTCCTCTGGTCCAACCACAGACGTTGTCACCGTCATGGGCTCCATCACTGCCGAGGAAACACAGCAAAAAAAAAGATAAAAGGGCCTGTTGCGTCCTGATGGCTGGACCTATTTTTTAAGTAAAACACCAACAGGAAAAGGCTGATTGACACACATCTTCTGTGTGCAGACATAAATTTCACCAACCTCGAACAAAGCTTTGAAATCAATGAGTTTCCCCTGCTCGGGTGTTGTGTGGGAGTGTTTGAGTGTGTGCTTCATGGCGAGGGGTGTGTTTTTCTCTTCTTATACAAACAGGTGTCAGACTATTAGCATATTAAGCAAAAGGCCTTGACAGCCACACTTTGCATCTTGCAGCTATTGGCTGAGTGACTCAGCAGACACAGGTACACACACACAAACACATGCACAAACACTCTCTCTTAAGAAAAGTACAATAACAATGCTAATAAGAAAGGGAATTAATGGCAGAAAGAAGGCCATTTGCCGAAAGCTAAGAAAAAACTGATACATTTAAAACTGCCAAGATGAAATATCCTCTACAGCTCGTTTTCACACACACACACACACACACACACACACAACAAACACACACACACCATCTGGCATCCTGATATGAAATAAACAGCAGTGGAGTAACACACACCGACAGACTGACTGTGAGCCAAATAATCCATATCAATCTGTACAGAAAAATCCTCTGTTCAAAGTCTGAGTGAAAAAGCAAAGTAACAGTGTATATAGTAGGTATAATCAAAGGGTACAAACGTTGGCCTGGACATAATATGACCACGCAGGATTGAAAAATGCACAATGGCCAGGTCTTAAATATGTTAATATGTATGTGATATTCATATGAACTTAAAGTTATGTTTCAGCAGAACTAAGCAGAGTGTATAACAACTTTGCTTAGGAAAAATAACATGGCTTCTTTACTTCCCAAATATGATATAACGCAGGTTCTTTCGATCAGAGTGGCAGATCGACTTTGTTATACAGGTTTATTTTTAGTATATAATTTTTACACTCTCTGGTTCCCAAAAAGGTCATACTTAAAAAATCTTTATTTTCTGTAATGTGATGGTTTTTAGGAAGTTTGATGGTTTTAGAATCATGTAAACATTGTTGAAGGGCTTCAATTTTGACTTCAATGTAATGTAATCATGTAATTTTCTAACTTAGTACACCAACCAAGAAAACATTAGACACAATGTATGACTAACAAATGCATGTTCTTGTATTGGCTTTTAAAGTAATCGCTTAAATTTGAGATGCACTGAATGTAAATATGTTGTAATTCATTATAAGGAAACACACAAGGACAGAACTCAAAAATATAGCATGGAAAAGAAATTGCTTGACAAGCACATGGTTGCGTGGTTTATGGCACTGTAATGCCTAAATAATGAGACCAAGCCTGTAGATTAACAACACTACAGAGAAATACTGCATGTAAGATTGGGAGAGGTCATGTGGGGTGAAGACATAAAATGAGGACAGAGAGAGGAGGGGCTATACGCAGTAAACTCAGGCTCAGCGGGAGAAAACAGTCACATGGCTCTAGAATGGAGCCTGTGGGGAGCTGACGTGCAAAGAAGAGGGACTCAGATAATGTCAAATGAGGACATAAAGATAGGGGGAATTCATGTGGAGGAGCACAGTTAGTGAGAGAGAAATAATGAAAGGGGGGAGGCAGGTGAGACCACAAGCGAAGGATGGAGAAAAACATAGTCAGACTCCATTATCTCTCATTACATCTTGGCTAGTTGAAGCGTCAGCAACGGTTCCCAGGAAAACACAAACACACAATTGCGTGCACTAGAAGCTACAGGCTATGAAGCATTAATACCCTGAACACGCATACTGACACTCACAAACACATCCACACTCGGACTCTCGCACACAAACACACTACAACACAGCTGGAGTGTTACTATTGATGCATGCTGACCAACTATGTTGGATTTGTATGAACCTGGTTATGTGTGTGTGTGTGTGTGTGCGTGTTTGTATGGTCAAAAGAGGTTCCCCTCATTTACAAACATATCAGTGATTTCATGTTATAATGTGTATTGTGGTAAGTGGGCAGTAGTGGTGTGCAAGTGTCTTCACAGGACAGTTGTACACACAACATCAGAGACACACACCATTAGTCATTATGTCACAAAAACAGCTTTTTTTTTAATGCAGCTGCAGGTGAATAATGAAAAAGATGGAGACTGGTGCAGAATGGAAAAACAACATGTCACACATCTCAGCGTATCTGGAAAACAACACGAAAACAACCCGCATGTTCATTAGCGATGCTGATTAACAACAGCACCAAGAGGGTCCAGGTCTATCATTACCAACTCTGGTGTTATTTCTCTTTTAATTGCTTTTCTGTCACTCTTTTTTTCCCGCATGTGTTTTCTTTCACTCCCTTCTCATTAGTAACACTGCTTAATAATTTGTATTTTTATCAATTCATGGTTGGCCTGATTAATTTGTGGAGAAAACAGGACAGACTTTTTAGCTGCCATGCCGACAGGTGCTTCCTTCTCTCCCTTTTTCCTCTTTTTTTGGTTCCCACTTCAACAAGTTTGTGTCTTTGTTCTGTTTTCTCTTAAGATGCAGGAGCCAAGTATGGAAAATAACATATAATATTTAACATTTCAGGCCACATATAATGGATTGGATTTAAATAATTTAAATCCAATTCTCTCCATAAGGGTTAGGGTGATTGTAATTTTCATTTTGTCCACGTTTAACCTACAGTAGCACCGCATTCCTTTACAGCAGGGCTCTATTTTAAGCATTTTGCTGCACTGAGTTTGAGTTATTAAATGTGAAAAATGATTCAGGAACAGCAGTGAGTGACTGAGGCTGGCAACAAAGTCTGCTAAGCTCAGATGCTAACAAGTCTGTCATATCTAGTCCTCATTCCTTGTTAGCAAAGATCTGTGTCCAGAACATCACCAGTCTCAGATTTTTTGCCATTACTTTTTAGAAAGACAACACAAAATACAACTTGGCTTTTGTTCACTTGAAGAGCTCACTGAAAGCTGGTGTCTGTATTCTGCCAAAGATTTACTATCTAAGATAAGTGTACAATCAGAGAGGATCACATAGAGTTTCTGTAATTATAACAAGTCTTTTACAGAGATAAAAGCATATTCTCCCTAGCTGAGAGCCAATTCTCAATTAAAAAAAAACATAAAAGGTGTTATTATTTTCATTCTTGTGTTCAATTACCTTGTGCGTTAAACCAATTACAGTGTCCTTTCTCTACTAAAATACAGAAATGAAACATAAGATTCAAGATTTTCTATGATGTTAACAGCATTTATTATCAATAAGTAAAAAAAATTAAAGCTTCTCTCAGTCTGCTGCATGAATGAGCCTCACAACTTGAGGGGGACTTCTAGGCTGTTGTATTAACGTTGTATCTTCAGGAGAGGAGAGCAGTCTCTCTGCTGCAGCTCTAGGGAAAACTACTGTTGTAAAGATGCAGAGCGGGCACAGGGGTCAAACTGAGCAGAGCCTTATTTTCTTTACTCCAGAGCTAATTTAAAAGTTGTTTAATGTTGCAGTGTGTGCTGGTCAGTTGCTCTCATTTGTTACAGTTGACTGCTGCTCTGCTCTGTCAATCTTAGTCACTGATTAACAGATTCCGGTTTGTCTCACCAAAAGTTATTATTTAGTCAGTACATGAAAAAATGCAACTCTTACTGTTATATTATTGTGAAAACTCAAGTGTAACTTACCTTGGCCTTACATTTTAAAACAATTCCTCCCCACACTGTTTGATACACACATTTGTCATTTTTTAAAGAATATTTTAATGAAGTCTTATTTTCATATAATGTAGGTACAAAAATATATATAGTATATGATAACAAGGAATTCTTAACAGAACAGCCCAAACCACTACTAGTCCTACAAATTCATAATTTAAGTATTAAGACTTGTAAGTCTGTGGATTCCTACATGCCAGCTCTTCCATACAGTGTCTCAAGTCAGCTGACTGTCCCAGGATGGCTTGTATAAAATATTAAAGTAGAAAAGGGATGTTTTGTGAAGCTAGCACCAGCGCAGTACACCTGATGTTCCTTGTCCACAGCCTTGCAGCCTTGTGACTCCTATCACTCACTGCACCTACAGTCCTTGCTGATGCGGACACAACAACAAAATTCAATGCTATGTCAATAGTGCTGCAACATACTCGACACTAAAAACTTTCTGCAACTTCAAGGGTTTTACTATTTGGTCAAAATGGAGCCTTAATGGTGTACATGATGGTGCAGACTGGTATAAGAAAGTAAAACAAGGCAGGCTCAATTATACAAAGTTTAAATCCCTGTTGTTTATAACATCATTTGGACTGAAATAATTGAAACCATAACAAAAGCATCAGTCAGTATTCATTTTTCCAGGTGTCAGCCCAGGGGCCTTAATGTTGTTTTCCTGTTAACTACTGCACTGCAGCAGTATTCATCTATTTAGCTATTAAACTTATACTCAACTCAAATTTCTGTTATGTTCATAATTTATTCCAATATCTTTTTTTTATGTTTTTTCCTGTATTTTTTACTTCTCTGTTTATCTCTGACTCCCCCTCTTAGTAATCTCACTCTCCATCTCCAACAGCTAAAGACACATTTGTTCATGTTGCTCCTAAGAGCTACACAGAGTCAGCTACGAGCAACATCTAATGTCAACAGATGAAACATTTAGTGAGATGGATAATCAGGCCGGATTATGACTAAGGCACTCTGTCTGTTTTGCTGATGTTTTTTCTCTCACTGTAGTGGTGAGCAGTGAAGCTGAGTGCCATCTTGCTGAGTTAAAAAATCCAAAACCTCTATAAACCATATAAACATTTAAGTCCCATGAGGCATCATGCAGTGTGAGTCGTTTTGAAGAAGATTTGGCATTCCTTACCAAATCACAAAGGAGAACAGTTCTATTGTTTTGTTTTGGTTTCTTTTTTGCTTTCCACACAATGACTTAAGTATTTAATTGAGAAAATGCATCAAAATGGTCAAGTCTGTTTAAAAGCAGCACTCTCAAACATAATAACAGCCATTACAGGACCAGCCTGTGATGTCCAATATGGTGCTTTGCTGTGGTAAACATGAAAAGTTACTGGAGAAGTGCTTCCCGCAGTAAACATGTTTTTAGTTATTTTGAGTTCTTCGGTGAATAATGCAATGGATCAAACACCTGAACGCAGACACACACACAAAAAAAGACTTGTGCACATTTGTCCTGCACATTTAATATAATAAAATATTTGTGTTTGCCTGGCCAATAATAATTTAAGTAGAGCATACCGCATACTTTCTTTTATAAAACTGACATTCGAATACCACAGAGTTCTGAGTGTTGTGTGGTTTCGATGGGCAGAGCGGACAGACACCAGCAGACAGCTGCTGCTGATGTTTGTACCTACAACGGAGTCGTAGGCAGACCACAAAGTCACACAAGATTATGTTCTGATCTAGAGCCATTTCCCAGAGGAAGGAAAGCTCAGATTTTTTTTAAAAATGTTATTTTGTAATTAAAAAGTGGATTTATCTGCACTTCAACCTGTCTGCAGCAGCAAGATGTGGACTGATAAACTGCACTGTGTTTAGTTTCTCTTTGTTGGCCTTTTACTGGAGGAGAATAGTAGTCTACTTTACTTTATTAATGTACAGAGAGGAGAGAGGATGGAGGAGAGGTTGAGGTCACAAGAATGACAATAATTACTCATAACAAGAATCAAAAATCTCATGCTTCATATGTAATTGATATTTGGTGCAGTGCTAGATTAGCCTTTACATTACAGACTGTTGACACGCAAATATTGTCAGCAGACTTAGGTTGTTCTTTTTAAATTCTTAATGTGTTTAGTCAGAGCATAACAATGGTACTTAATGTTCATAGAGAGGCTTTTTCTGATATATACCATAAGGAAAAAATAAGTTTAGCAATAATCACCAAATTCACCATTCATGCATTACAGTGTCCACACAACCCACAGCTGTGCACCTGAAAGCAGAAATATCCCATAATAATAATAATAATAATATCGACGCCTAATCAACAGCATCCAGTGTACAGAAGAGTTCTCTACCAACAAAAGCCAGCCAGGCTGGTGTGCACACTGCTGCTGCACCGTAAAAAGCTCCATGTAGCTCTCTTGTGCCTTTCTGTATGCTTTTCTTTACTCTCCAGCCCTTTCTGTGCCCCTTGGAGGCCGGTCAAACTGCTGAGCTGCGTTTGCTTCCCTCCTATCATAAATCTGGTGTTCCAGTTTGCAAAACCTATACATCCCACGGGCTGCTAAAACAACAAGACCACCTGACTGAGGCAGGGGGGGAGGAGGAAAATGTTCTGTGCTATGTAATAAGTATTAGTATGTACTCTTACACAATACAATAAACTGAAGGCTTGGACTACTTGCCTGTACATTTGTGTATTACTGTGTATGAGGTTTCCTGTTAAATGGAGCATGACATGGACTGTTCAATGTATGGATTGAACTAGAACAGTAACATCAAATAAAATCACCATGATGTAGCATTTTGTCACTACAACACTAAGACAAAACCTGATAATTAATGCTGATCTGCCGGCCTTCATAAGACTGGGCTGCTTTCACAGTCTGAGAAATGCTTTTAAATACCAAGGACCAACAAAACTGATTGTTGCAGATTTTATTGACCAAAACAGTGCTGGCGTTGCTTAACAACAAATCAGATAAAATCAACATAGAAAATATAGTTTGGACCATTTGTTTTTTTTTTGACTGGTCTTGTAGAATAAAAAAAGATTGTGTAAGGCAGGTACAGAAAACACAAACTTCCTTTGTTGTATTATATCCTAGTTTGTTTCCATTTGTTGTATACATTTTTTCAGCAGCAGCTTCAGGAATGTCATTAAGTCGCAATTACATGACTCTACGAGGCTGTCCGCTCCACTGAACTCAAACTAATGGTTTTCCGTTCTCTCTACACTTTGAGGGTGGGCAACTGAAAGAGTGACAGGACATCAGTCACTTTAAAAACGATGACAATCAACTAATAGTTAAATATTCTTGTATAACAGGTCCACAAGTATCTCTGTGATAATCTTCTGTTTTTTTTCATTTTTTTACCAGAATTTTTTTAATGATAATTACATACTTATACTGATAATTAAAAATCCATTGGGAAGCCCTCTGACTTATTTTAGTCATCTTGTTGCTGGTAAAGTCTGACATTGCTCAAATTCAAATATTAGTTTTAATTAGTATACAAACCCAGGATACAGAACTTGATGTTTTTTTGGTCAATGTATTTAATTATAGTACCATAAAATCACAGAACAGAACATTCAGTAATCCCTTTTGGCTTGTTTCCATCCCATCTTTCCTATCATATGTTTACAGAGTGGCCAGAGTGTTTTAACTTGGTAAAAGGAAAGCATAGACATTTAAAAGACTGTCCCAAAAGTTAGGACTCTGTGAGTTCACACAGCCATACCAGCAAGCATTTGCACTGCAAAAGTGTCGCTGGACAACTGCACCCAAACCCTGACCAACTGTGGGGCTGCTGCTCCATGGCTGACCCCGACCTGTGAACCCTCTGAAGAGGTGGCAAGAGAAAAGAAAAGTTCTCCCCGGGGAACAATAAACTATAAAACCATTCTCTGAAAGAGGAACTTCTTTGAATGCATGAATCACCCTCCGCTTGCAGACATTTGAGGATTTTTGTAACACCTAAAAAAGACAGTGGAAACATAGTGTTTGCAAATCCTGCTAGAGAGATGGCATCAAAAAATACACATCTACAGCTACATTTCCTCTTAAAGTCTACATATATCATTCAAATGCAAATATTGTAGCCGCAGCATGAACCAGATATCAGCATGAGCTGAATCACAGCCAGGCCTGTTGTGAGGCGCTGATGAGTCTGATGAGTCAGAGAACACTGCTATTTTGTAGGTCATGTCCTTAATAATAAGAAGTTCCAATTTATCTCTTATTTCCTTTGATTGTCTTTTATCTTGAATTACTTTATTATATTTCAGAAACAGAGTTTTCAATAGTTG
>JAPZDZ010000002.1:6502276-6527699 GCA_029783805.1 Acanthurus tennentii | reverse complement strand
TCACATTTTTTAAGTGACAAGGAGACCTTATTCATCCACAAGGACCAACACACACACACACACACACACACACACACGCACACAAACACACACGCACACACACACAGGAACCAGACTTTAGATTAGCCCTCAGTATATTGCATTGCATATGTTGCATTAATAGATGCATCACCAAACCAGAAACTTTGCAGGTCATAATTTACAAATAAAACTATTTTGCCAAAGTTATTTTTATTTATATATAAATTATTTTAGTTACACGTTGTCACTGTTTTACTTGTGTATGAAGCGATGGAATGCCGTAATGACACCATCACTTTGACTATGATACCAAAACCAAGACACTTCAGAGATCCTTAAAGTACTGAACTCTTTAAAGAGGTAATGAGGCAAGGAGTTAAGTGTTCTCTCCCTCGCAAGACACTCTTTTGCAGCACTTTTTGATCAGCGCTTAAGTCATCAGGCTTGCAATTGTTGTCAGTTGTGTGGACAAAAGCAGTCCTTCAGACTTTGGCAGCACACTGCTTTGCAGTACAGGCAAAAGGAATAACTTTTTATTATAATCCTTTAAAAATGAAACAGTGTTGTTGTCAGTAGCAGACTTTTTGAGGGAGGGGTATTACTTCTCTTTATCATTTGAAGCTGACACTCACATTGTTATCAGTAGGACAAAGGTACAGGCACAAGTCCCTTAAGCATAGACCGTTTTCAGCAAAGATAAATCGGCTAAACTAATGCATCAGCTGACCTCTACTGATAATGCAAAGCAACATTCAATACTACCATTACCAGTAGTGCTACTAGCTGTGAACACACAGTGGTTTATCTAAAAAGAGACACATCTCCAAGATTCAACAGAGCTTGAGTCGAGTATTAGAATTCCAAATAACTTCTAATACTGTTCCCTTTCTACTAAATGTGTAAAACTGAGAACATATCAGCTTCAGACAGGAGACATTATGACTGTGTCAAAAATTCAGTTATGGCAGAAGAGACAAAAGAGACAAATACAATTTGTTTTGTAAGAAGAATAACTTAAAGAAACTTTGAAGACTGAAGTTTTAACAACCACGAGAATTTTAATGGAACCATCTACTTATTTTGATCCTACACAAAGTAATTTTACTTGTTTAAGTCTGTGTAGAGATGGAGAAGACGCTTACACAAAGACAAGTCTATGCAAATGTTTCAAGTTCAACCACAGTCTGCCTGCATTATAAAATTACACCAAATGTGAAAACAAAAAAAGAGACTCTTTTTCCACCCACTACCTGGCACCCATTTAAAAGCGAAAATAACAGGGCTAAGTGGAAAACAACACTGTCTGACAGAGAAAATGACTCATCTCTCGCTCCATCCCTCCATCTCTCACTCGCTCCTTCCTCTTTTCTAGTTACCAGGTCCAGCACATCCTGTTCAGAAAAACATAGCTGAACTTCGATGAGAACGTAGACAATAATGCTGAGCACAACATGCGTATCACTCTGTTCCAAGAATTAATGGAGCAAACTGAACAATAGTTAGGGTAACAAACAATGTAATCGAATGACATATGCGGTGCATAAACAAGTACGTAATGAAAAAGGGGAAAAAGAGTGATACTTAAAGAACATGATAGGAAAACATACATTGGTCATATGGGTTGGATGTCCATATTGTCCAGATTACTTTCCAAGGTTATCTATGTAGCTGTAGCAGTCTGGTTCTCCCCTATTAACTGACATATTCTGTTGTCAACACTGGGGGCTCTAATTTCATGGCACAGCGCAGGGTGGTGCAGGGTGGCGGAACATGGCACACCCCGCACAGTGGTTATTTCATCCAGTGCATCACTGTGCACAGCCAATTTGGCAATTTGGTAGACTGGGCTGCGCCAAGATGGGTGTGGTGGCACACCAGGGGGAGGTGTCCACAGATTCAGCTTGGTGCACTGACAATTTCGTGCCAAAACATTGCACGGAAGGTGCGCTGAAAGCTCGCCAGCTCCAACTTGGTCTATTCTCGGCGCAAGCAAAGCACGCCCAGCGTAGTGGTAATTTGGCTTACAGGCACACAGTGCGCACACGTCACCAAAACCTCACAGGCAGGTTTCCAGAGTGTCAGGCACATTTCATTGCAATAAACAATCACAGCAACCACTATTTAATGTAACGGTCTGAACCAGTATATACATTTGTATCTATATTAATTGTCCCGTCACATCTGATGTCAGATCAAAGATTTGTCACACGTAATAGAAACTCAACCTGAAGGCAGCTGGAAGTGTGATACGAACTAACGAGTTCACATCCCTCAACCAACCACAAACAGCCACGGCATCAGATACAGAGTATATATTCAGCTTCTCTCATCTCATGAAATTTAAAAGAAAAGAAAAAAGAGAGAGACACTCGCTGAATAAATGTGAGTCAGTCGGCGTCTTAAGGATTTACCTGTGATTGCCCATATTTCTCTGTTTTAATCTTTATTATTAGCGTGATCTAAATAGATGGAGTACATTATTGCAAGGAGGATCAGGCAGAGATACCGGGAGAAAATATATCACCACAGGTTCTCCTATTTGCCGATGACAGAGCAGGAATGCAGGTGGATCACAAGCATGATGCCTGCTGCTGTGTTTAATGTAATTGTCACTTAATTTTGTACACCCATTTTGTACACCACAGGAACAGATTACATGTGTTACGCGAGGTGGTCCACGTGGTGACGCGCATCGTGGCCTCTGTTGCACGCACCAGATACCCAAGCCAACTGTAAGGGCGTACACTCCATTAATATCCAGGTGATCCATGACTCAAATTGACTGGTGACACATGTGTATGCTAATTTCCCTGGGTCTGCTCATGACTCATTCATCCTGGCGAATTCCCCTACAGTCTTTCAGGGGGACACCCCTCTGGATGCATGGTTCCTAGGTGACAATGGATATCCACTTAAAATGTGGTTGATAACGCCATACATCACACCAACAACAAGAAGGCAGCGTGTTTTAACCGTGTTCGGCAGTGCCAGGTCAGTCATGAAACATACTTTTTGAGTGCTCAAAATGCGTTTCAGCACTGTGCATGAAAATTGCAAAATGTGCTGACCATTGGCACAGACGAGGCGCAGGGCAGGTGCGCCATGCGAAAAGTCTACGAAAATAGAGCCCGGGTGTTAAAAAACTGTAAGTAGAGTTTGAATGGAGCAAAATTATTTTGCTCTTACTTATTGGAGCCTTGGGCCTTGGAGCCTTAATTTCTATAAATTAATTACAGAAAAAATAAAAAAATTAACCCCAATTATTCACGCATCATGTGCCCTTTGACCCATTGTAAACATGAAAGAGGCAGATAAGATGATGCTGCTTGGCCCCATTAACGGAAAATTTTGATTTGAAAAACATTCAGATGGAACTGTTAATAGAAGCATCATTCTGTGCAATACCTGTAGCAATAAATTTTCATATCATGGGAGTACTTCGAGCCAGAAATATCACCTCAACACGAAGCATTTAGTAGCAAGCTCAAAGCTAGCTCAGTGATGCTAGTGGTAGCAGCCAGCTACCAAGGACTAGGTGTTCAGACGCAAAATGAGTAAGTCTACCTGTGACCAACTGAGTGACTCTTATCACAAGATGAATTGCAATGGATGGCCAATTTTTGTGGTGGAGGATAAGGGGTTAAAAAAAAAATTTAAACAATTAAGCACTTAAACAATGATTAAAATGTTCTGAAATAAAAGAGCTGTTTGACTTTGAATTCATAAATTCCATTTTTAATTGATTCCATTTATCCAGTTGAATTCTAATATTTGTAATTCTATTCACAGCAAATTTGATACATGCGATTAATTTAGATTAATTAATTATACAGTTTACACAGTATGTAATTAATTAGATTATTTTTTTATTCGCTTGACAGCCCTAGTTTTACACTTGACTAAATTATAAGACCAACAGAGGCGAAAGGTACAATTACTGTTGAGAATAACTACCTTAAACTTATGCAATTTTAGTAAAAAGCTGGCAAAGAAATATTCTATTATCTCATACAGTATCATCATTCATCTGATTATTTCCAACAACACAAGCATTTGTTTCAGCATTTGATTGAGAGGCAGAAATGCCTGCTTTTAGTAGATGAATAGGATAAGCGCTCCAGCTGACCAGGTGAACATGCTTGGCCCATATTTTATGAGAACCCTTGCACAATACATACTGGTAGTTGTAGACAGTAAGGAGCCCTGAGCAGGAACCTAAACCAAAGGAAAAATAAACAAGGGAGATCAAAAGACTCCCACTGCAGACTGAATACCCACAAATTTAGAACAAAACTTTTATTATTTTTAACCTCGTGCTATATACAACTTTTTCTTTTTGGCTCATTCTACTAAGTTCAGAAGACACAGGTTTTACTTTTACACATTTTTAGTGTTACAAACAACCACCTACATTGTATCAAGGCAGCATTTGATTGCTATTGTTAAGTTCTAATTAGTGACTAATAGGCACCATACATATAACTGTTAATGCAAAAAAACTGTTGTGAATTAATGTACACATTTGTTTAGGTTTGTGCACATAAGGAACACTTGCAAGATGTTTGTTCATCTTGACTAACTAGTTAGATTAGAGGAGTTCCTGCAGATTGCAAGCAGCAGGGCATCACCGCATGCATGTGTCTGTTTTTTACAGTGTGTGTGTGTGCATGCGCGTGTGTCTGTGCTTTTACAAGCACATGTATGTGTGAGGTCCCTGTGGAGAAAGCTGCCAGTAACATGACTCCAGCCTCAGCTGCTTGATAACTCTTACATTGTCCTTGTCAGCACCCTTTCCTGTTGCTTAACCAATATGCCCATTCACAGAGCAACAGAATTGTCCTGAATTTTACAAAACAACTACAAAATTGAGTCAGAAGAAACAAGATTTGCTTTGTAGCCTGCAGGATAACATGGACATGTAGAAACAGATTTTTCTATCACTGCACCATCTTGTCATTGTCTTGGACTAGGGCAAAATTGAAAAGAACATTACAGGAGACCTGCAAAAAAACAGGAAAAAGAAAAAAAATGCTTGAGTAGAAAAGCACATCTCTGAGTAATTCTGTCATCTATCAAGCAGATATATAAAAACTGCTTTGTTAGCACCATATACTAACAGCATACTGCCTTTCAATATTCAGAACAACAATGTTAACTTGGTCCAGGAATAAATGATGTGACATGTAATTTTACCATAATGTGCCTTTGAAATAGCAGTGACAGATACTATCTGAAACTTCAATCTTTCCTACCCACAAATCTGACAATTTTATAAGTAAACAGCCCACACTTTGCCTACCATGCTGAGAAAGAAAATATGCAACATTTTCTATGCACAGTGGCGATTTCTTTCAAAGTGATTGGATTTTGATGTGGGCTTGTAAGAGATACTATCAATATTCAGTGTATTACCTACAGTAGATGGCAGCTGGCATGGAGGTACAGTAATGTATTGCTGGGCATGAGGTCAGCAGCAGAAACATATTTTTATCCACCTAAAGAAAGGCAGTGCTTAATTAATCAATATTTGCTTAAGTGTAAGCTATAGTTTCAGTATTTCCAGCCCCTTTATTTGGCACAAAAATTTGCAACCATAGAGCTTCCATTATCATTTGTTTGAGCATTCACTTCTTTCAGCATTTTATGTAAGTGACATTAACTACAAGAAAAAAGAAATTGTGATAATGACAGCAGCAAAATGCTATTCATGGTGGAGAAAAGAAAGAAGGGAAATACATTTTCAGTTACAGCAAGTCTCAATATGACCAATTTAAAGGTGGTCTGGACTAGGTAGTGTTGTTTGCAGTTGAGAAAATGTAGAACAATTTAAGGGCTGTCTGACAGCAAGATGATACTGTGAAAATAAAGCAAACACTTATTTTATTGTAGTTGGGTCTTCTTTCACACACATTTCTGCTGCTGTCATTGTGCACAGCAGCACATTGCTGTGCCTCCGTGTTTATAATACTCTCTGTTTCTCCTAACTGGGGGCATTCCAAACGCCATCTGCTGTGGGTAATACCATGACAATTGAAAGCACCTCATATGACCTTACATCAAAAAAACCTGTACCATCCCTTTAATGTTGTACACTTGCCTCAATTTTTATTATATTACTAGTTCAGTATATTTATAAATTATTCTAAGATTGCAAAAAATGCTTTGTCTAGTTCCAGATGCCAAAACAATCCCTGAAAAGTCTCAGGCATTACTGGTAAATTGAATTTCTTATGATCTCCAAATCACATTTTTTACATTTAAAAAAAGATTACATTCTCTTGCCACTGTTGTTGCAGTTTATTTCCTTGCTCTTTGCTGTACCTTAAAGTAGACTAAGGAGAGAAAAAACAAAAAGGAAAAACTGGCAACATAGACAATGGTACACCCTTAAAGAGCCTCACAAACCAAAATACCTCACATTTTCCCTGTTAGAGGACAAACATTGCAAGTACAGCAACTTTCACAACAGAATTTTTAAATCAAATGTCTGGTGAAGCCATAAAGTACACATTTGTCAAACATGACTGTTGCTTTTTAAACAGGCGGTCCGAATCCCTGTATGTGAGAGCAGTATCTGATTCTAAGTGACAGTTTCAACTCTGTGGTGACCAGCACAGCTGTAAACAAGTGGGATAAGGGAGGGACAGGGCAGAGCAAGGAGTGTGTGTGTGCAGACGTTTGGTCGCACTTTCACTGGTTTTCTTCTGTAAATGTGCCTGCATTAATAGATTTATGCGCAAAATCACATGTGTACACAGCATGTGCACATACAAGGACACTGTATTTCCCAGTCGGGTGTGAGGTCTTCATCAAAACAAGTACAAAGAGCTGCAGAATACAAAACCCACAACCAACTAACACCATATGGAGAGCAAAAGAGAGAGTGGTGGGAGGAGTATAAATCATTACCTCTGTTTAAACCTATTGTGGCTTTTGTTTGTTATTTGTTTTTTCCTCTCTGGATAAACTACTGTGTCTTACATCCTTAGAAAATATAACTGCTCTCTCTTGGTTTCAGTGGCTGTGTATACATGCACACATTTACACAAACATGCACACACACACAGAGTTATGTTCATTGGAATGAGACTGCATGTTTTCTTGGGCAGACAAACAAAACACCACTCCTGACATCTGCAGCAAAGCTAAATTCATTTGCTCCTCGGGTGGTTCAGATTGAGACTCAGACATTTTTGATCAAACACTTGTGTCACTTTTCTTTACTTGCCAAAGTCACCAGTTTAAGACTACATAAATAGAGTAACTTAGGATGCTATTTACAGTTCACACCAGCTGGAAACTTCTGGCTCTGTGGTAACAGACCCAGAAGGAGAACCCAAAATGCATCATCATGACTGCTAATTGCTGTGTGATGAGTCTGTAAATGTGTAACACTACCATGAGTCCAGTGTTATTGAATCACACCATCTATGAATACTGACAGACAGTTCTAAGCAGTAATGAATCTTTATCCAATTTAGAACTGTACAAAAGTAACTGGGATCACTAAGCAGGAAGCAAAGATTTTAAAATTATGAATATTGCCCTTGAGCTTGATTACAACATCATTTAATACAGTGGTGTTTGTCATATGACACCCTTTAAGTAGTACAAAAATTTAGACAATGCAACGTGACAGTGTCCTTGAAAAGTACTCACTCTCTAGAGTGGTCGCACTACAAGGACTAAACCTTGGATTTAGTGACAAATGTGTATAAAAAAACTGCTAAGTTACAAGTTATTCATAGAATAACAGTGTTACATAACAGCATGCTGAATCCAGTCTAAGCTGCCAGCAGGGAGAAAGAAAAAGAAAATGTGAGACTGAGCAAGTCTAGGGTTCTTCAAAGATTTTTACTTCAATAAATCAAAATATGTAAGTTTACCAAAGTCAAAATACATATTTCCATAAACAAAAATCACCTTTATTGCATTAAAGTATGTGATCACAATGGTCACAAATATTGGAAAAATGTCTGCATCAGGGCTCTCGTTTCTCAAAAGTATAATTTGGTCCATCATAATAAAGTACAGAATAGTAAAGTGGTACATGTGCAGCCTTTGACAATAAGCTTTCACATACTGCTCTTTTCAAACTCAGACCGGCCAAGGCCAAAACAACGCCTTCCAATCAGTTCAGCACCTGTGAGCATTTCACGCTGCTGTCATAAAATATCCCATAATGTCATTTGCAAAATGATGACTAACATGTTTGGCCTCACTACGCACGTTAAGAGTCTCACAACTTACAGGTAGCTCAGGATATGCTATTTCTAACCTCTTCAGATATTCAGTTTGAAGTGCTGTCCATGAATCTGTGGTTGTGCTCAGAGAACTACTTTCAAGACTGTCAACCAAGTGTGCAGCTTATTTGCATTATCATTATATAGTTGCTTTGGTTAGACAGTTTTGTGTCAAACACGTCTGCACATCTATCAACAAACTTACTTATTCTGGTGCTGATCAGCAAAAAGGGACCTGTCCTGCTGGGTGCATCCCTCACCATGACCACAAGTTATGGATGACTTATGAAATGCCATCTTCACCTAGCAGAGTTTGCACTACACCTCACTTTTGTACAATTTTTCAAAGTTCCATGCAGAACAAGGCATACATTATACCAACCAGTTATACCACCTGGTGATAACACAGCACTATGTGATGTTAAGTAATTTCCAGGCGCCAAACAAGTGAAAATGTATATTTTTTTTGATAGACGATAGTCACATGAAATAAATGATTGGCTAAAGTGTTTTTTTAAATGATCTTCCAAAATTCTAATATCATGACCCATCCCTAATAAGTACCGTAAAAAGGAAGGGTTTTCACAATTGATTCGGACACTAGCACAAATTTATAAGGAAGTATAATTTGGGCTTAACCATCAGATGTTAAAGACGTGACATTGAGCCACATTACAGTCTGATAACTACAGACAGATTCAGTCTGGATGGAAACACAGCTTCAGGTAGTTACAACAGAGCCACTGGTAGGGCAACTGCCAACTACTTTTTCAATTATAGCTGCAACCCTGACCCAAGGCTAAGGACAAAAAAATATATATTTTTTAACAAATATCTCTAATAATATTGCACCAATAGCATAGGCATGGCCAGTCTTTCACATAATATTGACATACAATACAATGAGATTTGTGATAAATAATCATTGGTTATGTGCATAAAATGACTACATGGTTTCATGCAAATATTACAACGCTAAGAACAATGTGGTGAATATACAAAATTACATCACTTGACTGTAATGCAGCCTGCCTCTGACATGACAAATTAAAATAGTAAGTTATAGAAGACGCTGCCACCCCTTTCTTTTCTGCTTTCGGCCATGAAAAAAATTCATTATTTTCGTTGTGATGGTCCCACTAAAGCTTCAAAGTATTGATGCCATCCACACAGTGAATTTGCATTGTTTAGAAGGGCAGTTCACTAAAAGTTGTAGATTCAAAACTATCAGTAGAGAAGCAACTGAAATGAATCTCAGCTGGTCAGGTGACTATTTTAGCTGCCTGATTGCATTTAACGCAATGTAAAAAAACATCATAAAAGCTATTAAAGCTGTTTCTCAATAAAATAATCATAGTTTATTTGACTTAAAAGTAGGAGCTGGGAAATTCTGATTTGAGTACAATACTATGTTCAACAGCAATGTTTTTAGTTCAGAAAGCTTTAATACTTTACAGACTGAATACACAAGTGCAACATTGTGCAAAGCACAGCCGTAGATCCAAAAGAGAGCGGCTGTGCTCTCACAGGCAGCTGTGCGAGCCCTGATTTTCCACCAGGTCTTGCAGCTAAAGTTCAAATAAATTGACCCTTGATCCCGAATACACTGACCTCCACAAGGCAAATCCAGTGGGATTCTGGCAAGAGGGCGAAACAATTACAGCAACGATTTCACTGTAAGGAATAATGGGGGAAGAAGTTCCTCTGCATATTTCTGAATTCCTGCAGTAACTCTACTCTTGGATAATTTGCAGCCCTTCATTTATTATACTACCATTAGGTCCCGTCACCTAAGATTATAGTGGGTGCATAGTTAAAACTGTCACTTTGCCATGATGTATAGTATCTGTTTTTTAAATTACAACATCCCAAGCCACACGGGTTTAATGGCACATAGAGTCAACTGTTTTTGTTTTCCTCTGTTATATTAGCTCTGTCTAATGGCATCTGCACTGTCACAAAACTTGTTTCCATTGTTTGAATCACTCTGGTGCAAACAATTTCCTTTCCAGGCTAAGGTGAATTAAAATACCTCACCTCCCTGCAGCCCCTGGATCCCTGCCAGCTGAGGGGCCTCTTGGCCTGGATGATGGGGGCTGAAAGCCTCTATCTTAACCTGACTGAGTATCACTGGGGCTCCTTCTAAGGAACTCTGTGAAGTTTTTTGGTGAAAGGAATAAAGAAGGAACATTGACTTTTTTTGCTGGCTCTCAGTGTTTTTATTAATAAAGAGCCATTTTTTAACTAAGTGATGATGTAAAAGTACTCTGTATAATACATCCTTTGTGAAATGTGTTAATACTTCCAAGTAATCCATACTGCATGTGTGTATTTGAGGTGTGTGCTTGTTTTAGAACTGTCTTCAGTCTGGTTTTCAGGGAATGAGAAAGCATGTTAAGTAAGATTGAGGTCAGGCAACCAAACTCAACCAGTCAAAAACATTCCACTGTTAGGCCACAATAAAAAAAAAAAAATTGGTTGTTTTTGCTGTGTGTTGAGTATCATTGTCCTGCTGGATGGTAATAAAATTCCAAACTATGCATAATTAAAGGGATACAAGTCCTAAACTGCCAACCCAATATGAACTTCAATTGCAACTGTAAAAACTTCAAGTTATTTTTAGCAATAAACCAAAACACTGAAAAATGTGTCATTTTTCTACTACTTAACACATACCGTGCACAAAATGCCTTGTTTCCAGGTGACAAAAACAATTTCATACACTGTCATTTAAGTAACATTTCTGCTAGCTTATTGCTTGTATTTGTGACTGCTTTCGTATTCTACTTACTTAATTTTCCTTCCATAGCCTTGCACACCCACTGTCTCATCCCAGTGTTAAGTCCTCTCATGCTCGCCATGTCAAACCCACTTGGTTTATTCACTGCTTCAAATTGTATGTGGTTAAAAAAGAACTTTTGAAAGTTAAATGTTGTTGTTTCCACCTCAGATGCCATTCAGCTCTAAAACTGGAACGGAAAGTTTGGTTCAAAATGATGGCTGTCTACCTGTGTGGTAAAACATCACATTAAAAGAACAGGCTTTCCTCCTCATCTTTCCATCCCTCTCAAATTTAAACTATCCATTGAGAAGAATATTAATTTGGATTGCCAGGTCTCATGTGTTTTTTATAGCTTCATATACTTTTTTAAGTGACTTAAGTAATATTTAAGCCTAATCCTGTGAAGCACAACTAATTTGCATGCATTACATCCAAGATGAGTCATGTATAAACAATCAATAGAAGAACAAACGATCCACTTTGGGAAAATTCTGTGGTCAACAGCCAGGTTACGATTTAAAGTGCCTGGGACATACAGTTACCATCAAGCAGAGTTAAAAACAAAAAGGAAACTTCCATTCATTACACACAGGCAAACATTACAGGCTGACCGAAAGAACACAATAATGGCCATGTGCAAACACACCGAAACATGCCACAAATACACCAACATGGTGAATCTGTGTAACAGAGTGGGAAGTCAGACGGAAAGAGAAAATCTAAAAATATGAGACAGAGAAAAACAATGATAGAGGGAAGTGGCAGGAGTTGATTGGTGGAGAACAGTGGGGTGAAACTGTAGACAGTGTGGAGAAACAGTGCGGTTACTGTGAAACAGCTGGGTCAGCTTTCAGCATACATACTGGACAAAGTCAAACACGTATGCAATCCCCGTGATCCACAATTTACGGACACATAGTGGCTAACACGCTCACAGATGTACAAATGCTTGCACTGTAGCAAGGCTGGCAGATCTAAGCATGTGACATCTTGCACACACCCACCCAAACCCTAACCCACCCACCAACGTTGACATAAGTGTCATCCACGTACACTGCCATCTGACTGCTGCAGCTGTATTTTGGCAGCTCCAGGAGTATGTCACACACAGTATATTTATCTGTCCATCCAAATCTGACTAAACACTCAGACTGTGCCTTATAAACAAAGGATGGATAGTGGATGAATGAAAGTGAGCGTTGTGAGAGCCATACCAGTAAATAGGGCATCTGCACTACTCAAGTCTAATTTTAGGAAAGGCTGGGGATGAGCTGAAATGACCGGTGTCAAAACTAGACTAGCCAGAGACAAGCAGGTTCATACAGCAGAGATATGACCTGACATAAATTCTCGGTGGGAGGAGGTAGTATTATGTTTTAACATGATTTAAAAAGAAAAAGCTATACTTCCATTCCTCACAGCAAAAAAAAAGACACAAACTATTATATACTGCAAGCATCACCCACACACCTACTCAAATTTCCTACATTTTATTGCCTTGTGGGTTTAAAGGTAATCCAGTAATGCCACCGTTCAAGTCAAAGAATGTAATACTAGCAAATAGTTGCTACTCACTGTGGTTTTGCCAACTGGGCTTCTTGGCACAGGTACAAGACAACACATAATCTAGCCTTGTTAATAAAGAGAAATAAACATAGCTAGCTATCTGGATTGAGTCTGGGCAAAGCATCAATTCTGTCATGATGCTGTGATATGAGAACAGCTATCATGTTAGATTTAGGAAAACATTATGTCTCGATAATCTTTAATCTTTTTCATAGTTTTGAATGCTGTAATACAGTGATGATACATAATTTTCTGGCTGTTTCCACTGTTTCATTTTTTTAATAATCCACTTAAATTTTTGGGCATGATGATAAAACATTGTGATATTGAGAATGTGTATTTGATTTTTCATATATTGCCAGACTCTAAACACATAGGTTACTATGATTTCCACAGTGCAGGAAATATGGACCAAAAATACTGTCTGTTCATACTAACATGCTTATTACATGACCTGGCATGAAATTGGAAAAAACTAATAGAGAATCTGGAAAAAATTACGTGTTTCATAGAGCCCTATCACATTCCATCGAGTTTTTCTACAAAGGGAACATTTCATAGACTTTAAGGATGACCATCAGTGCGAGTTAGTTTACGAGATCTGCCTTGGTGGCCTGAGCTTTCTTTTTCTCTTCATGGTAATAACAACTGGTGTGCTTACTCCCTGCCAACCCTGCATATGTGTGCGAGCATGTGTCTAAAATCCACTTGTTTAAAATGTGAAAATTCATTTACGATCCTTTTTGCTTACAGTTAACACTGCAGCTGCAGTTTGGAGCAATAACCTTTTGTAATATTTTTTTATACTGTAGTTTCTTTTTTTGCTTTTTGTTAGCCTGTTCAATTAACATATCTAATCTTGGTATTTCAAAAAGAAGGTAACAAATATTAATACCTTTTTTCTCTTCTTTGAATAGAGAACATATAAAATTAGATTGATTAATATAAATGCATAACCTACCAGTGAATAATATATTTAATTATTCATTTTAATTTCTCCCCAAATATATCTGAAAAACAAAGCCACATAAATACATGTTTTTAACTAGAAAGATTTTTTAAGAGAAAAAAAAATTCAGTCACTTTTAACTCAAAGTAAATTTTAATCAAACTGCAGAAGACTGGATAGGTGCACTCCATCATATCATTACATTTTAAACAAGTGCATTAATAAATAAAAATTGTATTAATTATATATACATTATAACTAAACTGGTGAGTTAAAAAATGGTATGTCTATTTTAATGAAAGAATGTACATGAACACTCACTCACTCACACACACGCACACACACACACAGAATAACAAACCAACTAGGCCCTTCTAATCTCTTTTATAGTCTTCAGGTTGCGTCATTTTCCCGAATGATTCAGTCAGAAGGACAAAGCAGCTTGCAGTGTGCATATGTTGGAGGGAGAAAGGGACTAAGTATGAATGTGTGTGCAGCAGTGTTTTCGCTTCTGCTGCAAACTCTGGGGCGTGCTGTATACTACAAGCCACGATCAGTGTAGCACTGAAACAAATCTGAACCAAGCAGTCTCCAGCTCTTGCCAAAAGCAAATAGAGTCTTAATCGCTACATAAAACAGCACACAGCAGGAGTAAAAACGGGAACGGAATAGAGTAACACAGAAAAACCAGAACAAGGAAAACATGTAGTATGCAGAAAGGAAGGCAGAGAAGGCAGAGAAAAAAGAAAGAGAATAACGAGCAGAAACAAGCATAATGCTGGTCATGGAGGCAAGGAAGAAGGGCATACGACGACAGGAGGAAATGAGGCACAGACAGTCTGAAAGAAGAATGAGACAGAGCACATTTAAAGGCAAATTAAGATTTTACTGCTACCAAGAATTTGATTTAAGAGCAATTTTGTAACCAAAGCAAAAAAACAGGGAAAGCTGTGTTGCATTAAAGGTATTTTGTACTAAGTTAACAGTGGACAAGTATGCAAATAAAACTTAGCTTGACCACCTGAGGTGAACTAATGAAGACATCAACTTACAAAAACAAGCACATAGCTTCATGTCAACTTTGGTTGTTTTTTTTTTTATTCAAAAACAAACTTTTATTACATTTGTTTTTAAATTTAAATAAATACTTATGAATGCCATAGCTTAAGCTTCTGATGATAAATAATGATATAAGTGAAAATGCATTTCATTATCTGTAAGAAAATCGTTTGTTTTGATGTGACATAACAGTATAATCAATGGTTGACTCAAACATTACCTTGACTGTAGATTTGAATGAATATGGGAGAGATTATTGAGCTCAACCTTTATGTAACACTACTGTACATGCTGTACACACTGCAGTACAGTATGTACAGTACAGACTCCATTCCATGCAGGAGCAAACTCACCCTGGATCCCAGCACCAAGACCCTCATAAACAAGAGAATGAGACCAAGTAGGACTATTGAATCAGTAAACCTTTATTTTCCTGCATTTTTAACTGATTCTGTGTTTCCTGATAACCTACATTAAATAGACAAATGCAAGACATGCACAGTAAGGAAAGAGACAAGAGAGGAATGATGAGGTACAAGAGGAGACAGAGAGGAAGAGGGAAAACTGAGGCACAAACAATTTAATAACAAAAAGAACAAATATTAAAAAGAAGAGAAGCAAAGGAGGGGATTTAAAATTAAATGTAAATACATGCATGAGGACTTGGACCTCATGAACCTTATATTTCCAATTAATTTCCCTTCTAGTAACTTCTAAGTTATAACAATCATCTGATATTACCACACACTTGTTCCAGTACTTCGTTCAAGCTATATAATGCACTTTGAACAGAAATTAAAATCCCATTTTATTGCTAAATTGTGACATTGAATGAATTAACCTAACCAAAGGATATCAAGTCTTTAATATAAAATGCATCATTTTATCTACGCAACATGTCTCTGAAAATGTATCTAATAATCCCTTTGGTTTATAAATTAATTTTTTTTATTTGCAATGATGGTTACAAAGGGAGGTCCAGCAGAGAAGAAGAGCTTAAAGACACAAAAGCAGAAACTAAGTTGTAAAGGCTGAGTGGAACTTTCTCCTAGCCTAATAGATTTACTGACAGGATAAAGAGTCCAGATTTCAGTCAGCCAATTTTAGGACTTTCCAAGACATTTGTAATTCTATCGAGACCTGACATTGAGACAATTATAAATCCAAATCCAGACATAAAGCTGTCAAATCTAGCTTGTCTACAGTTAATAATGAAACTATAAACAAACAGGATTAAAAACCCACATGAGAGGCTGTAAACAGATTTCCTGACTGCCACCCTTTAGTCACATTTTTACCCATTTAAGAGACAGTTTGAGTGTTTAGATGTGCCAAGGAGATAAAGAGAGTCATTTGCACAATAGGTAAATACAATAATTCTTTTTTTCAGTTTTGAAGTCCAAGTACTAGCATTGGTGCTAGTCCTCCTTGTGAGAAAGTCCGGAAATAAATCTTGCTGTATTAAGTTAAGCAGAGTAGATACAGAAACTGAAAGTATCTTTGCAACTAATCAGAAAGGCAAGTGACAGTACAATAACATCTGTCATTACGTGTTGAAAATATGGAAATGTTTGTATTTAACAGAAAAGCACAGACATTAAGCTGGACAACGAAATCCAACTCTCTGTTCAGATTTGGTTTTGAGGTTAAGGACAGATGCAGATTTCTGTTAGGGTTAGGGTAAGGCATTTGTTTGTTAAAGGTAAGGAATGGGTAAAGCACTAGGGAATGTATTATGTGAATTTGAGTCCTCACAAGTACAGTAATACAATTGTGTGTGTGTTGATGTGTGCGTAGGAGGTAGCGAGTGAAAGTGTTGTAGCTCTAAGCCAAAGCATGCTTCGTCCTGTCCTGTTGGCTTTGGCCTGCTGTTCTACATTTACACTGGATTCACTGTGTTTATGTACACGTGTCAAAAAGATGCAAGTGAAAGAAAGACAGTGATGCATGAAATATTAATGCCAGTTGTAATAGAGGATATTGACTTTGACCGCATTTACAACGTGTGTGTGTGTGCATGCAGCTGGATGTGCAGTCATACAAAGCACTTTTGGATGACTAATTGTCCCACAAACAGGATGAGATGGGTGGAGTCTTCTATGGGGGGCCTGTTGGGTTACAACCAATCCCTCTCAGTGGGCTTGTCTCTTCCTCTGTGTGCTACAGTAGCATCAGGAAGGAGAAAATGAGGAATAGAGGGGGAAGAAAAGGTTGAGAAAAAGGGCTAGTAGCTTTCTAAAAGCCCCTTACTCTGGGCCTCAGACACAGAAAAGACACAGAGTGAGCAGGAGACAGAAGCTGAATCTCATTTGCAAGTGTTTTATGTTTCCTGCTAACTCTGGGACAATCCATGCAATATTCCAGAAATGTTTCCACCCCTTAACTGATGACAGTCACGAGATGACATCATTTCCTTCCCATTTTTAAGTGCATGAAAGCAGGGAAAAACAGCTTGCTCTCTGTCTGACAGGATGTATGCTGTTTGTCGAATTCCTACACAAACAAATACATAGAAATGACAATTTGTGTTTTTTGGGAGCTGTCCATTTTCAGAACTAAATTAATTAATTCTACAAATGATTGGCTAATATGAAAAAATATAAGACCTTAACATTGTGGAATTTATTAAGCAGTCAAGAAGCTGCAGGGTCAACTTTTGTCGTTTCAGATGAGTTTACTTTTTTCATACACAGAGTAACATAGGATTACAGCAAGGCAGATTGGAAACTTTAAAAAGCGGTTGTCAGGTCGACAGTTGTCTCAAAATGTCCTACAAAACTTAATATGATGGAAACAGAGGGGTTAAAAGAGGAGTTTGATTTGCTGCAGCTGCTTGAGGTGTGCTTTAACAGAGAAGGGTTGAATAATATATTTATCGTAAATGTAGAAAGGATAAATTGAAAAAAACATCAGTAATAATGTTTAAAACAGAAATACAAGATGAAACAAAGCCTGAACCACAAGCAGAGACAAAATAAAAAAAATCTAATATCAACAGCCCTCGCTAGCTAATCACTCATGTTATCAGGAAAATTAATTTATCAGAGCTTTTGTACAAAATGTTGCTGCCTGCTGCTAGAAATGGCCATAAAACCAATATGATGAGTTGAAAAATGTACAGCAAGCCTAGAGGAACCACAGAGTAGGTCGATAATTATGCATCAACTTTCCTCTTACAAGCACTCATGTGCTCAGTTGTTGCAATCTCTAAATCCATTAATAAGAGCAGCTTCAAGTGATAACAACAACCCAAAATGCTGACTTAATGCAACTCAAAATGACACATGGCCTGTCTTTCACACTGGAAGAAGATGTTAAACTTGGCTTAATTTCCGACCAGGTTTGTATCTTCACAAATAGGGCTGGACCAAATAGTTCAACAGATGCTGGCAGACAGCTGCTACGTCAAGACCTCTGGAGGACAGAGCCATGGGGAGGCTGAAGTTTTGGGAGGAATTAACTCACCAGATTCTGCTCTGATCTGAAAGGGCTTACTAAAGGAAAGGAGTTCAGAGTTTATCGTTTTACACTTTTAAGATTAAAAAGTAGATTTAGTTTTACTTCAACCTCTCTGCTAGAGTGGGACCCGCCATATACTGTAATTAGTCTGTCTTTGTTGACTTCTTACTGGACCGGAGATTTACTTGACTTCATGAACACATAGAGGAGAGACATGAAGGAACACACTATAAGGAAATACCTAAAAGAACCAGAGTCTGGTGAGTGCTAAGTTCAGTCAGAGGCTGAACTGAAAAACAAACACTCACCCACATTGCCTGCTTTTGCTGTCCAGTAAAAAGCTGCTGTACAAAACATGAATGATCGGTTTCAAAACTTAAGTAAGTAATGTAAATTTTAACTTGGTGTTGGTGTGATGGTGTCCTAAAATATGACAGACATTCATAGAATCATTGGATAATCAATATAGAGGCTGCAAATTAAAAAAAAAAACATTTGATCCATCCTTAGTTAAAAATAGAGATATTACATGAAAATTAATAATGGAAAAATTCTCTAAAAATTGCTGTCAGATGTGTTTCACATCAGGTGAATATAGACATATAGACATTAGTGGAGGTTCTGACATACTATGAACAGAGATTATAATACTGCATTATCTATATCTCACTAAAACAGTTTTAGAATTATATTGCACTGTTTTGCTTAAGTGAGATCTTTTTTTTTCAAGTCAGTTTCCATATTGTTGCTGTTTCAAAGTGGATGAGCCAAAACCAAACATTTTGGTTTTTGTAGGCTTTCTACCTTTGAGTAGAAAGGAATACCACAGCCAGTAGTCTTTGTTTGCTTTGATTAAGGAGAATCAGTGTTAAAAAAAAATAAGTTTCTTTCTTCTGTTTAGACAGCCCAGCTTTATTAAAAGACAATCTTTCCAGATTCCTTCATAAGGGCAGTGTGTCACTCTGTCTTTTTTAGATAGTCCACAGAGCAAAGACTTTCAAGTACCTGAACTGCCTCGGGTCCATGACAGACCAGTTAATACATATCTGGATACACACACACACACACACACACACACACACACACACACACACACACACAAACATCCAGGTTTAATGACTGGCCACACTATTGAGTCAGCCTTGCTTTTAGTGTGGCAGTAAAACACGTTCCGTTAACTCTCACATCATTTTAATTAAAAGGACTCAGTCTAAATCAATGGACACTAATTCTTTTTCATTCTCACAGAAGGAAGTGATGGTTATAATAGACTTTGGGCTGCTTACCAAAATATCTCTAGCATGGTGTTTGGTAGCCTGATTCTAATTAAAGCAAATCAAGTTAATGAATGTATTGTGCATTTGAGGGAACGCAGTCAGACTTTGATAACCTCTTGTTAAAAGTCTTCATTTGAGATACATGGGAAACGATCTGCTCTATGCTTATTTTTGACTGTAGACTTCAAAGACTTTTATCTATGACTATCGGATCATGTCACATAGCACAAGTTATGTAAATAAAATTAAGTTTGTTTTTGACATTTTGAGGCTAAATTTCTCATGTCTCCTCTTTTTCACAAAAAGGTGATAACTAAACAACGAAGTAGCAACTTATTAGAACTTTTAACAAATCACTTTTTTCTTTACTTTAAAAACAGAGAGACACATTGCAAGTGGCAATAAGCTGTATCAACTGCTTTCTTTAAATGGACAGCTGGAAAGTGTCAGTAAAGAAAGGAGAAAGCAAGTGCAAGAATGACATGTAGCAAAAGGCCACTGGCTGAAACTGAACCCTGGCTGCTGTGTTTAATACATAGTCTGAGTACATGAAGTGCACACTTTACCAGATGACTGCCCTTTGATGGACAATTCTTTTCTGACCATTTAAATCATCAGAATGTCCTTACATTTCAGTCTAGAAGCATGCAAACCATTAAAAATATGATGCAAATGATGAACTTCTTGAAGAGACATTTGTGTGACATTGGAATGGATGGAAAAGGAAGCTTTATTCTTCAACAGCCTGTACCAGCAAGTATGTCATTTACAGAGGAAAAGCCCTTGTTTCAGCTATCAACTATTTTTGTCTATTCATTTTAAAGGAATTTAGGTAGGTTACAGAAAGAAAAAGTGAAATGATTCCACAATTAATTTGTTAGGCCTCTCTAAACATAAGTTTATGAACCAGGCAACTAATCTTTGTTTACAAAAGGTAAAGAAGTAACTAGGGAAATAAGATGTGTTTCTTCTTTCAAGTTTTTTCGGTGAAAATAGACTGATGGTGATTTTCAACTTGTTAAGCATTTAAGCTGTTCTGTGACCATGTTAAGCCCTTCATAGCTCCACTAAAAAAAAGTTATTTAAGTCTACCTGAAGGTAAATTGAATGCTTATTAACTTTATATGAAGTAAAAGCAGAAAATGTTGTCTCCAAAAAACGATCCAGTTTCACCTAAATTATGTTCATTTTTAACAAATTGTAATGATATGTTTTTGTACAGTAATCACTGAGGCCCCACCCCCAGGAACACCACATTCAGGCAGTGTACTAAAAACATCAAGAAAGCATTTCAATGTAAGTTAAAGCTAAGTATGAATAAGCATCCCTCAGAGGGTAGGATGAGTAATCTTTTCTAAATAATTTTCAAGGAAACTACAAACTTTAAAATAGCACTAAAAATATCTACGAAACAATATTTTTAATTGTTGGGCCCCTTAGTTGCCTATAGGTGGCATACAGTGCAAGGCATATCTGATAAAAATGCACAATTAATTCTGTTAATTTTGAGTTCATGGGAACCTTAAACTGTGAGGTGAGCTGCTATTGACATTTATCTGGCTGAGTGCTTTAGGGGCTTTAAACAAGACCTAATCACACCAGCCACAACACTGGAGCCTGAACTGCATTTATGTTGTTGCAACAAAATTACCTCTCATAAGGAATCCATTAGCCTCTGTTCACATTAAGGAGGGAGAGGGAGAGGAGGAGACTGTGGCTGTAGGAATTAGGGAATAATAAAAATAGGAGAAATCTACATTCATATGTCAAAAATCTGATTTTTTTTCCCCTCTGTGACTGATTTACTCTTGAAAGCACTCATTTAACTTCTGCCAGGTCATGAAAACCTTTACTTTTTCTAGCTACAAACAAGGGTCGTCCAGTAGGTCTTTCCTAGAGGGAAAGCCTCTACCAAACAGGGAGTGATGTGTTTTGTTTGAAATAAGCATAAGAGAAACAGGTTAGTGCAAACACTACAGTTTAAAGGACAAAGGGAAAATTCAAGAGAAAAGACAACAGAGAACTGGTCTATTTGACAGGCAGGAGTACTTAAAAGTGCAAAAATACAGCGGTAACAGGCACTTACAACAAAGGACAGAGGCAAAAACAAAAGCATTAAGAGTGAGACTATTGCCACTGTCAATCTACTTCAAACGTAGTTTTAAATATCTGTAATTGTATTGCATAGCTTTAGGCATGGTAATATATCCACTCTGTTGAGAGGGTGTGAAATAAAAAAAACATGGATAGAAAATAATATTACTCACTGTTGCCTTTGAGACACATGACCTTAGGTGTTCTGATCCTGAAGACCAATATCAGATATCAGAGCCAATCCAGGGATAGTTTAATGGATTTGTCATCAGCTACAATATAGACAATTCAATTCAGGTGTACCATGTTATGTCTACCACACTGTTAGACCACCTCCCATCTCCAAGATAGCTTGGTTTTATGGTGCTAGATAAGTCTGGAAGTAAAATGTCAGTAAATATTAATTTAGCCACCAGTGACTGACTAAGTTCTGACACCAAGGACGGCAAAATTTACAGAGTTGCTACGCTTAAACACTAAAAAAGTCTCTTATCTCTAATAACTGTGTCTTATTATCAAAATGTCTGACACATATACATACATAACATTTAGTTTAAAAGTAGTAATGGGTTTTTCCCAGCACTGGTAAAAAATAAATATTTTTACCAATGCCGTGTTGCTGCCGTATTTTTGCACTTTAACCAAATATTTAAAACCCCATAAATCAGAGGATTAAAAAACAAAACAAAACAAAAAACTTTGTCAGATTACATTGCCTGCTGTTTTAAAACAACAGCCTCAAGCAAGGACAGAGCCTCTGTAAATGAATATACATTTTGACAAGGGCTCATTTAAATCTGACGGTGACTAAAGCCATCAGATTCCAAATTTTTGTCTGAATTTAATAAAAAGACGATGATAATAATAATAATGATAATAATAATAATAATAATAATAATAATAATAATAATAATAATAATTGAAATAAAAACTATCAACGGGGTTGATTCAGGACAAGACCTTGCCAAGCTTGCATCTCACAGCTTGCCAAATATAAATTAATTTAGTTACTGGCATCAGTATAGCATCGAACCTTTTTACTGGACTTAAGGTTACAAAAATCACAAATTTACAATTAATTTGTTGAAAAAATACCACATTAAATTAGAATTTTACCTGTCTTGGAATTTTAAGTCCAATCAGATTGGCTGTTTAATATGAATACCAAACTATTATTTCCTTTTTTCACAGTACAAAACCACACTAAACTCGTATATCATCTCTGATGAGACTTGAGTTTTACTTTTAAGATTGAAGTTCTAATGCCCTTCTTCCTCATGGGTATGACCGTAAGAGTGTGCATCCTGCTCACAGTTCAGTAATAAAATCCCAGCACACGATAGTGGCTCTCCTGCTGGGCTGCTGACAGCGCTGTGATACAGAGAGTCAATCACAGCAAATGGCAGTAGAGGAGATTGTGCCACGGTCTGGTTCAAAAGTACCTCTGCTAAATTTGCCAACATCCATCACCAGAGCAGCGAGCTCCAGAGCAGACGACAGACTGGAGTGGTGCTGCCCTGCCTCATGCTGTCAGGTGTCATGCTGCCCTTCCTTTCTATCCCCTTCTCCGCTTCCATCGGTGTTAGTTTTGTGGTTTGTGTCATGTCGGGTTCTTTCAATAACTTGTTCGACGGCTGAGAGTGTATTTTATGACTTTAAGTGAGCATCATAGAACTGCATTTGGCAGTGGGCTAAAGTAGCCAAGTATACCTTGCTTGGGCACAAGCCTGTGACCCTTGAACTCTGGTTTGTGTTGACCTGGGACATAACATCTACTTTCAACTGCACCAGTTTGTGGTTATTTTGAGACTCATTTTGTCAATTCTAGAGCCTGTCAGACTGTTTCTCCTCCACTGCCCTGCATACATTTGGGTATTAAAAGTGCAATGATTCAACTAATATAAAGAGAGTTGACTTATAGGCTTTCTGACTAATGATCTAATTTGTATCTAGAATTATTAGGACTTCCTCTTGCTCTTACAGTATTGCTCATGACATAAACCATCCATCTAAATAAGATCAAACTCTCATCTTACTAATGACAATTCATCTTATTTTTAACTGTCTGCTTCCAATATCACTTTCAATACAAAAGATGGTAGAAACAATATTAACAACCTAACAATTTTTGCATCTAATTTTTAATGAGATGTCACATCACAAATTACTTCAAGAGCAAAAAAGAAGCAATACTGACCTCAAACTTCATAAAATGAAGGACAATGGAAACATTTAACTCAAAGCAACAAAACATGTGTATGTGGGTGTGTGTATGCACACTGTATAGAGACAAATGCTTTCCATATTGCTTAAAATTGGCTTACATTTCATAATTGTGTACTGCACCTTCAGACCCCACGCATCTGTTATCATTTTACAACCTGCCTGTGACTCAGCAGAGTCCAGACCTCCTGAGCACAATGTGCTCCACAAAGCACCTCATTACAAAAAGGGTGCTTTGTATCCTACTGAGGCTATAGTTGGGTGGGGGGATCCTTTAGATCAGGGGTTCTCTAAGTTTTGATGAACGAGTGCCAATTTAAAGGAGCTGGCATATAATCTGAGGGCCACAAGTGGAAACCTTTGAAAGCGTTACAGAGTTTTTTTTGGGGGGGGGGGTTTGATGGTCTCATAACGGCACTTAACATCAAAAATTCTGTGAGCACCAAATTCACCTGCTTTGCAGATATGGCAGATTACTATAACCCACCACCTTACCTGAAGGACACTAGTTTGGGGGGGGGGGCAATTTGACATGGTAGCCAAGTAGTGCATTAAGTATATTGTATTGAGAGTTAAATCATTAAAATTGAGTAATTTAAATACATGACAATGCATGGGTTTCATATCTGAAATGTTTCTAGCCTGACAAAATGTTTCTGAAAGTTGTAGCTGACTCATGGGCCTACTTTGAGAATCCCTGCTTTAGATGAAAGAATTAAAACAACAAAGGGATTATCCCTTTAAAGACAAGAGCTTTTAACTTTACCTTTTCCTGTTTTCATAAAACTGTGATACACTGTGGGATGACTCCATGGATTCATGCATGATTTAATATCTCTTAGCTCTTAAGCTCCATGTACAGGTGACAGAGAGAGTCTTAGGCTGTATAACTTAAGACAGGATAAACCAATGTGCTTTTGGAGCTACAAAGTTTTTGGCCAAAAGCACTGGAAGATAAGTGGTGATTGTGTCCTGTTATAGCAGGGTGTATCATGGTGTGTTTACTCATAAAGTAAGAGAGCAGCAACAGTAAAATCACAATGTGCCAAAAACAAGGCGAAAAAAGCAAACACACAAAACCACAATGTGGCCGAAAAACACAACATGGTCTTCAGAGAATAAAACATTAACTTAGTAACTTCATGGTTGTCGCTGCAATAAATCCAGCAAAGGTACATTATCTTTCATTATACTTAGAGTAGTCAACACTGTAATTCCAGCTTAGCAATGAAGCAAACCGATAAAACTTAAATGTTTTTACATATTATGCTGAATTAAGTATTCCTAGAAGAAAAGCCCAAAGACTTTTGGGGAGAAAAGAACAATCATTTCATCACACAGAAATTTTCTTTTTAGTGTAATCAAAAAGCAGTTTAATTTCTCTTCTTTGTCAGCTAAACTTTCTGACTGAGTGAAAACACTTATTAAACCATTATGTCCATACTTAAAAGAAATGCTAGTCTTTCATTAACATGGAAATAATGAAAAACTCTTATTTAAATCAGGGTCGATAGTTTGTTTAAAACTTCAGCCTCAAAGTCAAACACATGAGCAAACAACCCCTTTAACTCATAACACTTAATGATGAGCAATCGCCACAGACAAGAAAAATGCTTTGATATCACAAATGGCATATCCAAATAAATCCCACAACAATGCACTCAAGTCTTCTGAATGGGCACTAAAACACAATGGTCCCTTTTCTTAAAACTGGATGTTGTACCTTGATAACTTAGGTGCTATTATCATA
>JAPZDZ010000002.1:6468561-6502176 GCA_029783805.1 Acanthurus tennentii | reverse complement strand
ATCTGTCCCTTTGTCTTCCTCGGCTGCAAAGAGGAGCAGCCTCCTCCACATCAGACTGACAACCTCCAGGACAGAAGGCGTTCAACACCTCTGTACACTTATTAAAAACCTCATCGCAACATTCATCTGTAACTTTGCACACGAAGTCAGTGAAATACGTTGATTAAATGCAGAGAAACAACCTCCATCTCGAGTTATTTTCCTATAGGCGTTTTTCTGGATTTGCAGGGATTTGCGCACTGGCCCTGCAGCAGGCAGGCAGGCAGACATACACATGTGGAATGTGGAGGGAAGCACCCGCCTCTAACAATAACACCATACACAAAACACAAGCGGGACAAGGCTAGCGTAGAAGTTGTGCTGAAATGCGAAATGATTCTGCAATGTGAAATGCCATGTGGTCTGAATGCACATAAACGCGGTACAGCGAGGACACAAAGACAAGAGCTGCAAGATATTTATTGCTCATGTGCAGCGGCTAGCTCCCACAACATTACATGCTAACCGACTGGTTGCTGCGTTTCTGTCACAAAAAACAGGCTATTGAATTCTCTCTTACCTGCTGTGGCATATCACCGTCACTTTGTGCAGTAGCTAAGGGGGGGCCCAAGTGTTGGAGCCAGGTCGCCAAATTTTCCGAGCCAGTGGAGTTGAAGGCGGCTTTTTAACAATTTCCCCACGCTGAAAAACTTTTCCTCCGTATAAAACCAAACTGTCAACAGAGAAGAAAGGAGAAAGGGTAAGGCAGGGCTATCTAACGGTCAGTCGGGGGGCTGGGAACTGGGTAACGTTGAGCCTCGATGACGTCCCGTTATTTCTTGCATGGCCATTCTGTTGAGCCAAACGCTATTCAATAAATCTGGCAGTTCAATAGTGGCCCTGCTCGAGCAAAAGTAAACACCTCTGAGCGCGAGACTTTAACGTTAGTCCTTTCACGAGCCACTTCTGGACTTCTAGGACATTCGGCACACAAGCTACACATGATGCAGCCCTTCAGCCAAACAAAACTTTCAAGTTTATTTGATTGTTTACACTTCTTGTTGCCTTCATTCATGCGTGTTTCGTTTTCGAAATACTACCCAAATCACACGAGCATGATTTGAAATGTCACTTAGAATATCTATCAAATTGAGGACTAAGTTATGTTATTAGTATGAAGTCATGTTACTAGGTCTGTACATTTGCCAACACGTACGGCCATATTCAATTACCACATTTTTAAAAGGGGGTTTCGCTGTCCCATTTCTACACACATGAGTAGACAGAGCGTTGACACTGGCTAACAAAACCGCCAGCGGTACCAGTGGTTACAAAACTAAAATGTCCCTTAATATGCACACACACCGTGGTTATTATTGTGTTACACTGGCGGGGCGACAGTGTAACTAGAATGACACGCCTAGCCTAGCCTAGGCTTACTGTTTGTGTCAGCGGCATGTCAAAATATTGCAGCCTGCTAGAGAGAGCAATAACAACAGCTAGTGTTAACGTTACGTTAACAGCAGCAGCACACTTTACTGGCCTCAAACGTGCCCCAAACGTGTGCCACTCGGCCCCGAAAGCACTTGTCAGCAAAACGTAGCCGAAAAAAGGCTGAACTAAAAATGATAGTGCAATGTTGCAACACCATTCACTACACAAGATTCTCATGAAGGTAAGGAAATTAGTCAAATAACTTACATTAATCCATGCGAAGAGAAACGTGAGCTGCCACTCTGTTAGTCCAGTTTTTTGATCTGTATCAACATAGATGGACTGCACTTCTCTATAGTCCCGCCCCCGCGGTCTACCAGCAGGCATATCTATACATATATATAATCTCCCCGATGTCCAATCACAGCTCTCCACTCTGGAATAGTGTCTGCTCCCATTGGACGAAAAACTAATCAGTCTCGTGTTGAGTCTCCAGCTGTCTCCTTACCATATAGGGGTGTGTCGTGACGTAGCACAGAGCCCGATCAGTAGTAAACAATTTCATAAAAAATAATGCCTAATAAAATTAAAGAAAACTTTATTATAGAGTATGGAGATGATTTTTTTTTTCCATTTTCTAGAGCTTGTGTTGTTCAGGGCGATAGCTAGCTATTGTGAGACTGCAGAGATGGTTAGAAATGTGAAAAGAATGATCATACTTGCTCTGTACTATTGTCTGTGCAAGTCTGGCTTTTAGCATTACGCAAATTTGAAACGTCAATTGTGCTTAGTAACTCCACATTTCTCATCATAAACTATTAATGATTTACCTATACATAATATATGAAAGTTCCAGCATCCTCTTCACTCTCTTTCTAATCTCTCTGTCCTGAAACCTTGTGGTAACTGATAGCACACACATACCAAGAACATGAGCGTTAAAAGAAAAATATTTTCACTAACTTCTAACCCAGTGGTCCCCATCCATAGGGTGCATGTGGAGACATAGCAGAGCTAATTTGACTACTTGGTGAAAGCATTCAGTTGGAATGAAAGGGCCCTGAGGTGCTATAGCCTAGTATTTCACCCCTGGGAGGTTTTATTATAGCACTTCAATCACCACATTACCCACTTTGTAATTAGGAGTTATTCTCTTCTTATATCCATCTCTTGGACCATGGATTGTACAGCGCCAGCCTGGGGGAGTTAGAATATGGTTTATTTTTTTAATCAAGGACACACCAATTGGACTTTAGGCCACTTGAATTTTACATGGGGTCCAACCAATGACCTTTCACTACAATAAAGGTCCATATGCCAACATTTTTGTGTTATCCATAAACTGCTTTGTTTATGCAAATGAGATGGTAAACATTAGCCCTTTCTGACAGCTGAAAAGGCACTTGAAGGGTGGTTATGATGAATTTGGTTTCTCTGTAAAAGATTAGGGTGTTTCAGAGTTTACTTTCTGTATTTAAATCCATTCCTCTCCTTCTCCATGTAATCATATGACATGTTGTTATATGTTAAGAAACAACTGCGTTGTAACGTAAGTTCAATAGTTTTAATCCTAAAGGGCCTTTATACTATACTGTACTTTACCATACCGTACCACTACTACTACTACTACTATTAATAATAATAATAATAATAATAATAATAATAATAGTGACTTTATTGATCACCCTTGGGGAAATTCATTCATGGGCTGGTGCCACAAGCACCCATGTTTTTGGTGGTGGGGTAAACAGGAGCATGCAGAGGACACCCATGCAGACACGGGAGAACATGCAAACTTCTCATGGAAAGGCCCTGTTCTAGCTGGGAACTGAACCCAGTCATACTACTGTACAACTATACTACTATATTAAATTATATACAACACTACATTGTAATTATACAATTTATACCAAAATTATACCATTCTATATCATACAATACTATACTATACCATACTATTCTGTACTGTACTATACAAAACCATACTTTACTCTAATATATTTTGGTAAACATTAGAGTGAACTACACATTATATTGTTATGCAGTACAATACTCTGTGTTTTACTGTTCTACAATTTAGTATTCTACACTAAACACTGTGCTGTTATATAGTTCAGTATTCTGTGTAATAATGTACAATACTCTTTTTTACTATATTATACAATGCTATACATTATATTAAGGGCTGTCGACGTCAACGCGTTAATAAGTCGTTAACTCATACTCCTTTTAACGGCACTAATTTTTTTAACGCGCGATTAGCGCATGCACGGTCTGTGCCTTGCCAGCTCCCCTAGTTTCAGGAAGTGGCGCTAAAATGACATTGCAAACGGTTACAAAGCAGAAATGGATACAGAAAAGGGACTTTTAAACGGAAAGTTTAGCGTTAAAGTTTTGCCCAAAACAAAAGTAATTTGTATTTATTGTACATGTAAAAGGGCAGGGTAAAAAATTCGCGTTAATAACGCGTTAACTCAGGACACTAATGCGATTAATCGCGATTACAAATTTTAATGGACTAACAGCCCGAATTATATTGTTATTAAGTGCTTAAGTATTAAGTACTACAAACTAGTGAAAAGTTTTAGATTGTTAAAGGGTGAGTTTACACAAATGAAACAACAATAAACCAAATGAAACCAAGCATATTTGTTATTCTCTAACTCTCTAAAAAAAAAGATTTTACATCATTTGCAATTAGGTGAAGAATTCAAAGATGTAGGTAAGGCCAGGTGAATTAAGTGTGTGAGAGGTTTTATTGAGATGACTCATTCTCTTCTTTCTTTTCCCTCAAATTCTTCCGTTAGATAAATGTCTTCAGGGCTCTCTGGCTCTAAAGCTTTAGGCAAATTCAACTGTTGCAATCATTATGATGCTAATCTTGAAAGAACATTTGACAGTGTCTAAACACAAATGTTAAAGCCTGATGGTCATGGGCAAATATGTCTTTGTGAAACAACAGACATTATTGGATTTGACAAAGAGCCTTAAGAAACTTTTGCAACTCCAATAAATGCATAAATCCAATTGAAAACAATGGCAGCATGGGGCAGTCCACACCTGCTTTTACCCTCAAGCTCCTGAAACATTTTTTTTCTGTGCTTAAAGCCTACGCTGTTAACATCAAACACTAGAAGTACAGTTCAGCACTAATCCATGTTGACAATGTGTACAAAATGAAAACGAAACTGTAACTGTGTGGGTATATCCATACACTCAATTTAGTTTCACATGTGTATATGAACCTTATATTTTTCCCTTGCAACATGCCTGTGTGTGCATGTGCTGGAATCTAGGCCATCCCTTGTGGCTTTGTGTCTGAGAGGCGGATCAGTCTACATGAGGGGCAGCCACGCATATGGGCGTGTTTGTGTGAGGGCATGCGCACACAGAACTTCATCTTCCTCTGCATGTGTATGAGCCAAAGAGAGAAGCATATACTGTATGAGGTGTCAGGGCTGTCTAGGGGTGTTTCCACTGTGCAAACACACTCCAGCGTAATAGGAACCGGAGACATTCTCATTTAAATTATACACACACTTTCTTTGCAGCTCTCTCTTCCTCACTATCTTCCCTCCTAGAACGCTGAATCCCTCCATCTTTCCTCAATGCTCCCACTCCCCACCTCCAAACCAACACACACACATACACATACACACCACTTTCCCTCATACGCACAGGGTGAGTCTCGGAAACAGCTGGAAAAGCAAATAATCGCAGGCAGGACGAGCTGTGGCCCACTGGCTTTCACACATGACTGGACCTTTACTTGGATGAATGCAGTCCTCACACTGATTTTTCATCTGCTCTCAGAAAGCACAACGAGTAGTGCAATAGCACAAACCTTAAGGAATGTTTCAGCACTTGGCAAACACTCTTTGATCAACATCGCAGGGTGCGGTGAGAAGATTGGTAGCGGCATCACCCTCGTGTGCCACAAGTTTCTCAGGAATATTTTGGCAGCTACGGCCACACAGAGGATCACACAGTCCAGGCAGGGAGTTGTCTCGGTAAACATGGCCTTTCCCCTGTCCCCATTTTACATTGCATGCTCCTCAGCCTGTCCTCAGCCACGTCCCCTAACTCCTTAACAATGTCATCATCAGCTTCCAACATCAATAAACCCGACCCATATTCACAACAAATTGGCTGCATTCTTTCCAGTCAGACATGAGGGAATTTGATAGCTGAGCAAAACTGGAACATGGGGTCAAGCAAATACTGTACGCTGTTTCTACAGTAAGCCTTGTTTTCAGATGACAGATTAAATTCTATACAATCTGATGCTGTGATATTATGAGGAGTGGATTGCTGTTGATTATGTAATATGGCAGTGAACAAAATAAGAAATACTGGATCACAAGTAGGAGATCACAAGTAGATTACAACAGGTACAAAACACCACAAATGCATCAAACCATACTGAATTCTTTGCAGACATTTTCCTGCTTATTTAGTTTGCGTGTCTAATATGTGTTCCTGCAGGAGGAAATACTGGAAAAAGGCTGAAAATGGGTATGGACGGGTTTCAAGAATGTGTATATACATGAAAAAGTACCTTACAGAAACAACCTGTCACTCCATCCATCAAACACTGGCATGCAGCTGTGCAGTCCAACATCGCAATGAAATCTAAAGGAGTATTTAGTTCATACACAGCAGACATCACCTGTTTAACACACACTGCTTTCAAAACACCCTTACTCCTTGTGGGCTCTGCTCAGTCTGAATCCTCAGAAGGCACATAGAGGAAGTTCTAAATTCAAAGACCAAAGGTACGATAAAACTAAAACCTACAACCACCAAGATCCTGCTGACTCTGCAGTCAACCTTATGGAACATAAACACAAAACCAAAAATGTGAATGTTTAGGGGCAGAGAATATGAGATATCTGGATCTAGTTTGTTTTACTTCATCACACTTTTAATTGCTCTTTTGTGTTACTCAGTTGTTGCATTTGAGCATATTATCTTAATCTCAAGTCTTTTCTGTTTCTAGGGACACGCATGTGTTTGCTATTTCCTGAGGAAGTCATGAAGCTTAAAATGCATCACCTGCAAAGACTACACATTCAGTTTGTGCTCCATGCCTTGAAGCTTCATTTTATTTGTGCATTCTTTAAGCAATCAAACATGTTTGCTTTTGCAGTCAAGTAAATCCCACTTTTCTTTGCTGCCAATTCAAAACAAAATCCAAGCAAATACTAATAAATGTTGTGTTATATCCGCTTGGCAGAGGGAGGAATATGTGTGATGGATTATTTCCACTTATTTCAGCTCTTCAGGAAGTGCTTAATGTGAAGTGGCTGGGCTGGGCTGGAGAGATACACACCAAGCACCAACATTTCCAGTCAGACTGAATGCAGCCCACTGCACAAAGCCACACACTCATAAATAAGCTCTATCATAATACACCACCTGTGTATAGCATGCATCAGCAAAATAGTTTCCACCAGTGTCCATAGCACTGAAGAGAAGAAAGTTGTCTTTTTGTAGAAGAAACACAAGAATGTATACTCATATTCTTTTTCCTGAATAAAGAAATACTTGTGGTCCTTCATTGTGGAAAACTCAACTGCTATGATACACAAGCAATTTTTAATCTCAAAAAGACTGAGAATCATTGGTTTGATATGGAAAAATCAAACAGAATTACAGCATTTAAGTTGTATGCCTTCACCAACCATTTAAGTTTCTTTTTTTTTTCATTTGGATATGAAATGTCAGTGCTTAATTCCTTTTTGTCAAAACACATTCATGTGATGTTTTTTCCTAATTAGCATATGAATATTTGAGTCATGGCCAAAACCATGTTTTGTGAGGTCAAAATGACCTTGAGCATTTACCTTTGACTGCCAAATCTTAATCACGTCATCCTTGAGTCCAACTGTATGTTTGTTTTTATTTGAAAAATATCCCTCAAGGTTTTGTTGAGATTTCATGTTAATCAGAATGGGACAGATGGACTGACGAACAAACCAAAGACAACATGACAGCTTTTGTACAGAGGCATGATAAAACTGTTTTCATTACTCCTTTTTAAGTGTAAAATCTTAATCTGAAGGATAATTAGTGGCTATATGAGGATTAAGGCTGATTGTTAGTATTGGTTGTTTGAGTCCAGTTACCTCCTAATGTGTTTTGTTAACACTTGTACTGTCTCTCTTATTTCCTCAGGTCCTGTTGAGTTTCCCTCCTTTGTAATCACCGACCTGATGTGTTTCACCTGTGTTGCTTACCCCACCTGTGTCTGTGTATTGTTTCTGTGGTTCCCCTTTGTTTTTGTCAGTTGTTATCTTTGTTGCTTTGTCTTCTGTTTGCTGCCCTGCCTGTTCACCACGTGCTTCTTTGTTTTTTATTTTATTTTTGCATGCCTTTTTTTCTCCTAGTTTTTGTTTATCATCTTTTTAATAAAGCTCACTTTTGGTTAGTTATTCGTTAAACTGGTGTTTTGCTTTTGGGTCCTCTTTTGTTGATTTAAAAAAAATTATTAGTCATATGTTAAACCATGAATAAACTACTACACTGAAAATTTAAATAAAAAATTATGCAGTTCAAGATAAAATACAAAAAAATCATCACAGAAATATTTATTTTGCTTCTTCTAATTGTTTTTATTTGAGCATGTACTTTGAAATTCTCAGAGGGGCCATGTGTATTTAAAACATGAACATTAGAATTACAAGATTAAGAAAGTGGCAGATCACATACCTATTTGACTTCTTCCTGCTCCTTTTTAAGTGTGAGCAGCACAAACTGAGCAGCAAAATGTGAGCTGTAGTTTAGTTTATAGTGCATTATTGAATTTGCATTGTTGTTCAGCTGTCTGTACACAGAAATGATTGAAATAAACTAAATATGGAACAAAAAAAAATTAAATAAATGTGACATAAAAAGAGAAATAAAAAATAGACTAGCTGCCTTTCAAGTGCAATGAAGCATAAACATCAAGTAGCATTAAACAGAAATGGCCAAGAAAGGATAAGCATCTAAAAATTGTGCTAAATTGCTTAAGTAAAAAAATCCATTCGGATTTAGAAGAATCTGAATATGTATGAAATTTTTACCTGCTTATTTTTGTCAACGAGTTAAGTATCAGAAGCAATAACAAACGAAAGTTTAGTCTGAGGTGGTACAAAAATAACTCAGGCTTTTCTTTTTTGGTCACCATCTTTCTAAAATGTTAATTCTGTCTCCGAAATATCTGGACAGATGTAAAAAAAAAAAAAAAAAGTTCTGTGGTTGGGAGAGTTGACATCGAGGTGGAGTGAAAAGACAGAAAAGAGAGGCTGCACACTGCAGACAGATGAGACAATAGGCTGCCGCGTCACCATTTGACAGCCCTGATTAATGTTAAGCTGTTGCACAACTCCAAACCCCCTCTGCTTTTGTCTTCCTCTCTTGCTTCATTTCTTGCTACCCCACATGCTTTCTCTCCTTATCGCTTTCGATCAGTCCACATAGCCAAAGTAAGAAAATGAGAAGCATGGATAACTACTGCAATGTGGTGTTAATGAGAACAAAATGTTGCAAAAATATTTACTGGATCATTTCATTCATATTCAAACCTTTTCCAGCTGTCTGCGGAGTGTCCCCAAATGTCTGATCCTGCAGCACAGTATTTTTTCTTCACACAATTTCTCTCGTTTGAGTCAAAGAAGAAAAAAGAGAACAAATGACAATGCATACAATGCATCTCGCTCTTTTTTTCTGCCTGTGGTTTTAATGCATTGCCCCCCTCCTTATGCTCCCTCATGACCTCTGCCCTAGTGGGATTTACCACAAGTGGCGAAGAGGAAGCCCAAATCACAGCCTTAAATGAATCTGTGTGTTTGCAAACTCTGCAGAGCCCCTTCCCACAACAAACAGAATGACATGTTTGAAATTCCAGTCTATATGTCGTGCCGCTCTGCGCCAAGATGTCTCAATTTTCCCCTTTATTGCCCACATACAGTATAATCCTCTGAAAACATTCTCACCACTGGCTCGATTCCATGTTTCATATAGCAGTGTAATGTAATGCCCCTCCGGCATTGCGTCAGAACCTAAAATGGATCCTCACATGACAGGAGTGCCACTGTTAGTCCGAAGCGCAGGTCCACGAACGACACACTTTCTCATGAGGATTCCCAGCCAGAACAAGCTCAACAACTGCTGCTATAATATAAACTTCATGTATTAAAGATGGGGACTTCCATTTTTATAACACACAGCAGGCAGAGCTACCCAACAGGGTAAGACTTGATGTTTTTGGAGTGCATTTCTTATCCCCAATTTCAGATTTTTTGTGGCGCTTTTGTCCCTTTTATGATTCAGTTTTAGTGATCTATGAAATCATACACTTTCACTCCATACTGGCATTTTCCTACCACTAAGATTTCTGTTTTTAGGAAGCACACCACACATCCCACACTTGTTCCCTACGGCTTGAAACTGGCAGCAGCTTTTATAGAGGAGGATGTTGCCATTCTCTCCTCAACTAGTTCATCTTCAACCATTGCTGGTTATTTTGTTTTTTTGTTAACATTTTTTCTTAACATTGTGGCTGAGCTCTGTCAGCAGTTCTTTCCACAGCAGGCTGTGTGGTGTCATTTTCTTGGTATTTCTGCTGTGTACCTATTGTTTCCTTGCCCAAAATGTGCTGAGAGTATCAGCCGTTGTGTTCATTCATGCATCCTTTTTGTTCCCTCATGTTACGTTTCCTTTGAAGAATTAAAAGGATTTCTGTATGTGGATTATCTTATTTTTATCTAAACTTTTGAATCCATGTAAATGTTTCAAATATTATATATAAAAATGCAGCCTTTTATTCAGTCAACAAGAGCAGAATTCACAGAAACCATATGAATTACTTAGCACGTTTCCCCTGTTTGTCATGCATAAGTCTGTTTTTTAGCATGAACATCAGTCTATTCATGAGCAGACACATGTGACACAGATCACAACATCCTGAAGCACATGCTAATCTCTAGGGGTTAAAGAGAGCACAGAGCATGTGACTGCACGATCATACATGAGGATAAGAAAGCAAAGGTGGTGAGTTGGATTGTTATTGAGTGAGTGTCTATGATATATTGCTTATTTTTAGCTGTTAATTAGAAATTTTCTGACGCAGTACCATTGCATAGGCAACATAGCTCTTGGATCTGTACCATTAAGGTTGAATTGAGTTAAACCACTTGAATTTAACGGAAGTCAAATGAGTTGAACTGAAGTAAAATGAACTTAGCTGAGATTTCACTCTCATGTTAGCAAATATACTGTATCCATCACATTGTACACACATGTGACTTGACATGTGAGTTGACATGTGACTCAGTACTTTGAGGCTGTTTAGCTGATATCATGCAGAGCTGTAATAAAGGCACCTACCTGGAATTCTTCCTGTTATAGCTTAAACAACAACAGTTTTCATTATCAACTAGATTTACGGAGAAATTAAAAACAAACATCGTCCAGTTAACTTTGCCCAGCATCAGTTGGTTGTTCTAAGCCAGTGTAAGGTTGTTTTTTTTTTTTTAGAATTGTTTGGTGGTTGATTTTAATATTAAGTTATTTGCCTGATTTAAAAAGGTTTTTTATCTTAGACTGAGTATTTCACACAACAAACATCAGTTCTACGTTAAACGGACAAAATTAAATGGACCAAATCATTAAATTGTACAAGACAATGAGCATATGACACTGAAACCTGCCAAACACTGGAACAGATATATTATTAATAATATTGATTTATAGGTTTAAAAAAGGCACTTTAGTCTCTGCAAAACTTCAATTGGTACTTTTTGCCACAATATAAAGTTTGTCTACACACTTCAATAATCAATAACAAATCCATAGATTAATGGATTCTGTGAGAAAAATTGCTAAATGCATCAATGCTCATTGTGAGATTTTGGACTGTCCTGTCCAATATTTCGTCCTCTGCATGTGTGCAACAGCATGGTCAATGTCTCAAAGTACACCTGAATGGATGCATGTGTGCATGTTTGCATGTTTTTAGTTTTGTGTACATTGTATACATGTATGTGTGTGGCCTGTACACTGCTGGGGCTTTCTTCATCTCTTATTTCAGTCATACCCCTGCAAGGTACAGACTGTCTTAGATGTTTGGTCTTCCTCCAAGACAACAGGTGCAAATCTGTATAAGTACAACTACTTTGCACATTATCCTGCCTAATTTCCCCAGAGGTACAAAGAGAGAGTGGGAGGATTAAAGAGGCAGGAGAGACTTGAAAAAAAACTGTTTTTTTTTTCCCAGCTGCATTGCAAAATGGAAACATATATGTAATATGTGTTCCCTGAAGTCACATGATCATATATGTTTCTATCCATATGTTTACAGTTAGTAACAATGTGTGTATTTCTGCTTTGTGTTATGCTTCTCGTTGGATCTCCTTTTCAAAGAAACAGAAGAAAAGCATGAACTGGCAAACTCGACCATAATGTCTCCGAGCCAGAGTTATACATAGAAAATTACACATTGGAGTGCCAGCCTCTACTGATTCAAGCCTGTGACACCAAGATACAAAATGAGACACACACACAAACAAACAGTGAGGTGCCTTACACGCATGTATACATTAGATAAAATTAAGTACATCATCTTAAACAATTGTATCACAGAGACACAAAAACATTTTGTTCATTGATGCAACGTCTTTGACTTTCTCTTTTCAAAACACATTGAGCAGCACTTTACCCTCAACATCCTGGCTCCATATTTACACTAATAGAGTTCTGCTGCTTCTGCATAACTACAAAACTGTTACGCAATGCAAGCTGACTCGCTTTTAATTTTTTAAACTTGGAGTTTTAAAAAAGCTGTGAGGTAAAAGAGGAAGAGCCACATTGTTGGAGTTCTTCATGCAAAACAATAAGGTCCCTAACATGCTCAGGCTAAATCTTTTATGTGAGATGGGGGAAAGGGAGTAGTTTGTTTTTTCTGTGTGTGCCTGCTGTGTGTGCGTGTGTGTGTGTGTGTGTTTGTGTGCCTGTGTGCGTGTGTGTAAGAGAGGAGGGACTGATGAAGCTACGTCAGTTGCATTAAATGTTTAAGGCAATCTTTAAATGTTCAAATTCAAGTGAAAGCAGTGAACAACCGAGAAGAAATAACACAATATGCTCAAATGCATAAATGTTTGATGCAGGCTAATTTAGATCCCGTTTTAAATCCACCCCGGGACAGAGAAAAGACACAGGGCTGGTGAGGGCCCCCCAGACAGCGCTGTTAGCTCCCTGACCTGCCTTGGGTAAATGTTTGACTCAGAGTGTCTCTGCTTGCTGTATTTGTTGCACGCCAGTGTGCAGAGGAGCAGCAGAGAGGGTGGAGACACTGATGTCACCAAGACACCAGAAACTAGGAGACGCATGCAAAGAATTAAGCTAAACTGAACTTTTCACAGATATGCAATTATTTCATGTATAGCTGTTTATACTGTGCATGCACTCCTATTCACTGGGGTTATGTTTACTATGTGGTTTCTTATTTACTTAATCACTTCTGCATGTACCCACCACCTCACTACACACTCATATATTTTATCACTTTTTCTCTTAATATATTGCTCACTTACTGTGTGCACTTACTGTATGTTTGTATTTACTTATAGTCACACTTACATTATGTACATATTACATGCTCCCTTTATCTACTTAATCCATGTGTTTTCTTAGTTTTTCAATTAGGTATTTGCATACTCGCTGCAGCAGTCTGACAGCAGTCAGCAAAAGTCCTCACAGGGAATAATCAGTTATAACTGATTACTCTGCCTACTACGATCAACCATTTACTCTGTAGTTCCTGGGACAATTTTATTTACAATGTGCATTATTTCGCTATAGTGTGTTTTTAATTGGACAGTAAATGACAAGTAACATATATAATAATATGGCAAAGTAAAATAATTGTGTATTGCAATAATACAAGCAACAAAAATGAGAAAAAATAACCACCCATATCACTAAACTCTTCAATATGAATGTGATGGCCTTACATACCATTTTTTTAAAATTAAACTTAGTTCTTTGTGGGTTTTGTATGTCTGTGCAAATATGTGCATAAGCAGAAGTGCCAACACAAAAAAATACCATCAGGGCCAATTAAAATTGTGTTAAGCTGCTGATCTACTCAATGTCCCATTTTGAAATGTTTCTCATTTCTTTATTTTTCGTTTTTTTTGTGTAAAATACTGTATAGTGGTTCTTCATGGGAAAAAAGTGTTGTGTAGGGCTTGCTCATATTAAATGTTTATTCAGCAAAATGGGAATTTTTATTATTCATGGTAAGACAAGACTTAATCTTGTTGGTAATTAGTTTATATACCAGAGTTTCCTCTCCTTTGAATTAATGCAGGGGGTCACTTACTCCTTCTTAAACATCTCAAAGAAACCTCATTAGTCTGAGTTTCAGTGGAAAGTTAATGTCTCATGATGATACACATGCAGCTCCACAGAGACTTTCCCCCCCCAGCAGGACACACTGACTCCTTGTAATTTGGGGGCATAAAAATAGAAAATCTTTAATCTTGGTCGAATTTTTGACATTGCTCAGAAGCTCACCACAGGCTTGTCCACGGACCTCTTACGACTCAACAGCGTGAAGTCCAGTGTGTGGTTACACAAGTCTTAAAGTGCTAAAATGGGACCATTAACACTGTTCTTCTGTTAGCAAACCACTTAACCTGCCCTAACCTGGAATGGATTACTGCCCGAGACTTTCTAAGCCAATCAGACAAGAGGAATCCAAGGAGAAACTGTTACACCAGCATTTTACCCAGTTTTTCATTCAGAGTAAAAATTATTAAACTGGGAAAAAGACTGGCAAAAGACTCAAGCCTGTTATTTTATACTACTCAAAGTATTATTTCTAGAGTCAAGAATGTAGAAGTAAATCCTCCTCTGGTGAAGTGATCCAGTGGTTTTGTATAATTATGTAATGCAGATATTTACCAATAATCTTTATAATCTTTAGCAGTCAAGCCTACGAGGAATTAATTAGATGGAGAGCTTTATTACTGTAACAACTCCAGGTAAAAGGAACCATTTGCATTCTGAGAAACATGTTTATCAGCTTTCTCAGAGCACATTGGCTACTGAATAGAGCTTCATATTTAGCATATGAAAAATGAGAGTGGTTAATTCTCATTTACCTTCACAAGACAGGAATAGCATATATTTAACAATGTTCTCTGTCTTTTTTGACCACTATACTTCAAGCTCTAGCCTATGAGACTGAAGATGAGATTGAGATTTACAGACATGGCATGTTTCAGTAGGAAAAAGCACATGTGTACTTGCTAACTTTCATCTGGTAAGTTGGCTCCATATTTCTGGTATTGTGCATGATGGCTTCTGCTACTGAGACACTTAATGGAACTGAGCCATCTTCAACCAAATCTGTTTCACTGTCTTCAGTTATATTATGTCAGCCTTACCATCACCAAGCCTGTAGCCAGATACATATAATATTTCAAAATAACTTGAAATATTATAGCCTCAATGTTTTGTTTTAATAATTGAATTTAAAAGTGATTAAAAGCAAATATCTTCCTAATTAAGTTGAGATCTGCGTCCACTTAAGGTCATGCTTCCTCACTGCATAAATAAATGGTTAGACAACACAAAAATTCCCAGTGTTCTGCAGGCTTTCTTCATTAAGTCCAGTTAATAGTTTTAGCAAGACAAGTCTAATTTACCTCATGCAGCCACAACCTGCTCTGTTGCAATTAGTGGGCTGCAGCACACGCTGGTGATGGTGTTGTTACAAGGTAGGGAAGGGCAACACTGACCCGCTTCCTTTTTCCCAGAAACTGAAAGGTCATGAAGGCTTTCTGAGTTCACAGGCTCAGCTCTGTGATGTCTGTCACTAATCTGAGCTGCAGTATATTAGTCTGCCTTCACAGCGCTGCCTGATGTGACCCAACCCTGCACTTATTTTTCAGCATGGTTTGTCTAGCAACAATGATAAAATGGACATTATAAAATTTTATATATAAATATAAAACATATATTACAAAAACAACAAAAAAATTAATCCCTCTATCTCTTGCTTCTCATATCTGTGTCAAGAAATATTTTGCAGTTAGTTTTTTTTATGTATAATTTTGTAATTTCATAAAATGTTGTGCATCATTTTAAGTGCACATACATGTGTTTTCTTGCATTAGATGGGTCCCTAATATCTTAGTTTTATTTGTCAGACAGTCTCACTCTTCCCTCTTCACACACACACACACTTAGACACACACATGGTCTTCGCTTACAGTGTAAGCCTGTCTGTGGGAGTTCTCTGCGGTACAGTGTGCAGTCTGTGGGTTTTATCAGAGGTGTTCCACCTGGAGGGAGTCTGGGAGAAAAAAACACAGCTTCAGACAGATTTAGAGCTCTTTCTGCTCCACAGGAATGAATGGCCAGTGTTTGTGTTGCATGGAGTTTGAATAGTGCTCTTTTTGGAGTGAGCCTCCCATTGGTAAGTGGCTCCTGGAGTGTGAGGACGCATAATAATTCTGTTGGATAAAAGTTATGCATCTGCGAAAAGCAACACACAGACTTTACATGGAAAACAGCGGCATAGAAATGTATTTGTGTGTATTCATTTAATGATTTTTAGTAATTAAACGGATATAAAACAATCTGTGACCGATGTAAATGAATGTACCCTCTACCTAAACCACAACGTACTCTGTAAATTGTGAGATATTCTCTGCAAAATAAGAGCTTTTAATGGAGTTAGAGAAATGACAAAAAGCCCCATTAAAGCTTATTTTGGAAACCAAAGTAGAATTCAAGTGTATTTTCGGCCTGTGGGCCATTATTCTCCCTGTGTGAGCTCTTTTTTTCATAACTTTTGTTTCCTGGGTTTTTAGCACCTAATTTAATGCAGTGAAAATGGAGCACTTAAGAAATAGCTGCCACATAAATGTGTCATTTTAAGAATCAAAATGAAAACACTGTAAATTGGAGCTGCAGGCTCACATATTTATTCTCTAACAGGATGAGCCAGCATTGTATTAAGCAGCCATCAGCCTCAAAGAAGAATGCATACACTGAAAAAAACACAGTTCAGGACCCTGAATAAGCCACAGGCCTGTTGGTGGCCTTGATGCAGGTTGCGACTTAGATTAAATTAAGCCAGGCTGACTAAGATCAAAGCCAAATGTAAAGCAGAAAGCACATAAAAAAATCATCTTGTGTTGATTATTTATGCTTTTTAAAATATGTTTAAATTGTAAATGTTTATGTAAAGCACCTGTTTCATGCTTCTTTAAATCTCTGATAATATTACATGTGGTTACAATTTACATGTGTGTAAGCTTTGTAAAACATTATGACTCAGATAAAAAGATCTCGGCCTTTTACAGTGTAGTGACACATGGTAATACTTATCCCCTAATTTCTTCAAATGCTCATGACACTAAATTAATACAGTTGATTGCCACATATTGAACACAGTTATTAAAATACAATGCTCTTAATGCTCTGTGCACATACATTTAATGACAACTTTAAAAATGACTTTAATTAAACAGCTTAAATGAAAAGAAATATTTAAAAACTCGAACTAAATTGAAATCATCACATTTTGCATGTAGTCATCGCAAACACAGAGGTACTGATAGTTAATTGGGAGAGCATATTTGACTTTTTTTCCTGGATACAATTTTATTACATAGCATTTCCTGGACATTGACAACTTGCTAACTTAATGTAAAAGAAGCATTTTGACTATATGATAATGTCAGATTGCTTAAGTGCTCGTTGGATCTTTCGACATAATCTGAAGTCTCCCACCAAGGATGTTGGATTGAGCCTGGACAGCACTGTCCAACACAGTTAAAAATGGCTCACATCAAAGAGGCATTGCCTATGTCACAAATTCTCTGATTAATCATGAAGACTAAGCAAATTTTCGACAAAAAATCTTAGGGCCTTAAAGGTACAGATATTTATAATAAAAACTTTGAGGGAAAGTGTCATGATTATGGACTTGGTTTGGTATTTTTTCTTGTGTATTTTCTCTGTGCTCTGCTTGAGGTGGTTTTTTTAGTACAGATGGCCAATTCTTTGTGCTATATCTATTGTTTATACGTCATCATTGTTTCACTTGTTGAATCGTTTACTCACACGTGCCTTTTCTTTGTTATCTCCAGACTGTGTTATCTCTAGATAAAAGCAGTCTTTTGCTCATTTTATATTATGTAGTATCACCAAGGAGAGTGTGAGTGTTTTTAAGTTCTCTTTAAACTTATTACAAGTATAAGTTCTTGGGACTGTAATGGTGTGCAAAGAGATCTACAACTCTTTAATCATAGGTTCATTATGTGTAAGTGTGTGCATAAGTGCTCTTGCAGTGTGCAAAGTCATATCCTCTTGAATTCACGCCTTCCTGTTTTACTGAATTATCTTGCCCTCCCCTTCCTGCTCTGCTCATGTTTAGGAACCTTTTACAGTGTGTAATCATGATTTATCTTTAAGCAGCGGGTATCATGGGGGAGGATTGCAATGTTTTCACACTGCCCATTTAGACAGAGCTTAAGGTGGTTACCTTAGGAGAAAGCTGTGAATGTGTGTGTGTGTATCATGTCACCCACTGTCTGTATAAAATCATTATTTGTGTGTGCAATCCCTTTGCTGAATAGCTTCTATAAACTCACATCATATCTATCAGCAACTATTAATCAGTTCAGCTTAATTGATTTCATGGCATTGCTCTTAACATAAAGAAATGTCATTGTTACTTAATTTGATGTGCACTTAAGGCAGCATTATGTAAAACTGGTTTTGGTAAATTGTCCTGACCTTTATTCTTCTCTCTTAGTCACACTCTTTTTGTCTTTTGTCAACATCCTCTTCTGTCCCTTTGCCTTCTACTTTGGGAAGCAAATAATTACTAATTTTTGCAGTCTTTGCTTAGTCACTCTGTCTTCCTCTCTGCATCATTAATGTCCTCTCCTGTTGCCCGTTTGTGTTCTTGAGTATGCTTGCTTGGGTTCTTTCATCCACTCTACTGCAAAATGTGAACAGACAGCTGATCATATTTGTTTACTAGCCAATATATAAATTTTTATATACATATTAATAGACAAAGTTAATCTAAAAGTCACTCTTTTCTCTGAACACTCATGAAAAAATATTTTTGTGGAACTTTTATAGCCAAGTAATGTGCTAAAATTGGCCGTTGGTTCACTTGGGGTTTTTGACAGAAAAGTAGCTAATTGCGAGTTAATACAAGCACATTGATCATGTAAAGCGAGCATCACAATTTTAAAAAAAATATATAGATTTTTTGTGATAAATACACATAAATATATTTAGGAGGCTTTGGTTGTTATTGGTTAGACAGGATTGGTACAGGATGTTAGCTAACTTAGGCTAGCTTTTGCAATGTAACTGTAAATAGACTAACTTTTGATGTTTTTCTGCACTTGTGCTATTGCTGTGTGCTGATCACAGACTAAATTGCAGGTCCAGTGAATGTGGTGGATTCATGGAGGTCATTTTAATCATTTAAATGTCATGTCTGTGGCTCACAGTCGGCTTAGCAAGAGAGGGTTTATGTTCTGTGGGTCAAAAAATGCAGAGGCCTAAAAAATTTTTTGGCCTATGAACCCAATGAGCAACTTTGTAGGAATTCAACGCTGGTCTGGAATGTGGCATCCACTTTTCCCAACACATTCAAGATTTGGCTCCTGAAAACAAACACTTGTCCCAACGCTTGTTAAGGTCCTCAAGCCTGAGACGCATTTACTTTTTTAAAATTTAGCCACAGAGGTAAAAAGGCCAAAAGGTTTGCATTCACAGTGATTTAACAGTTGCTTAATGTAAGAAGGTAACATAACATGTATTTCCATAAAAAGTTAGTACCATGGTAAATCCAGAGTACAAGCTACACTGTAAAAGGAAATCATATAATCAGAGTCATAATGTTTTACTAAACTTGCACACATGTAAAATGTAACCACATGTAATATACACACAGAATGAAAGATCCAGCAAAACACATGCATTACATAAACATTTACAATTTAAACATAAGCATTGTCACCACCATCACAATTTGTAAGAGCACACTTTGATCCAAAGGCCACCATGTTTCTGTTGTTATCTAGAGACTTGACAGGTGCTAATTCAGAGTGTCAGCACAGATTAATAATGATCCTTTACATTGATCACAGCACAGAAAATAAATAGATGAGACAGTCAGAACAAAGGAGAGCGGACAGTGGTGTGACAGCAGCCGGTCACAAGGACACTCCTGGGTCACATTAAACACAGCGATGAAAGGAGTATTGTTTGGGAAGGCTTGTGGACTGCAGTGCTTCCAATATTATGTTCTTATTAAATGATATGTGTGTGCGGTCCCTTCAATAAAATCAAAGCAATGCTGAGAAGGGGAAAGGAAAATGGAGATGATACAATTTCAGCATATTCTGCTGACAGTAAAAACAAAAAATCCAAGTGTCTCAAACTGTCTTTACATAAAATACAATACAGAGATTAAAAGTAGAATAGAACACTAAAAAGAATGTCTGTCATTTTAATTTGTTTTTTGAACGTAATATTTATGCTAATTTTCTTGAACAAAAATGTTTTTTAAAATTACCTTGGTTGGTCTCGAGCTAGTTTCTACTCATAATGATGTGGTATTCTCAAAAGAACAATTGTTATGATTTTTGCACTAAACTCGCCTACCTGTCCTTGCTTTTTCCTTCTCAAAAGGGATTTTGACTATAGGTCAACTGAGCTCACAGTGCCTTTCTGGCAGTGACAAAAGTTCATTCTGTTCTGTCTGACTAAAATACAGCAAATGAAAACAGCACAGAATGTTTGACTTCAAAGATAGCCACAATTAAAAGTGCTCTTAAAAATAATCACAACCAGCACAAAATCTGTTTGTTCTCTGGATATGAGGTCAGATCTCATAAAAATGATCAACAGCATGATGTTGCATTGACTCCCACCACAACGCAGCCAACGGGAGCTGCCTAAGTCGAACAGGGTGACTCTCACCACGACCAGGCAGGCATGAAGCGAAGACACTGAGTGACTAGATCACATGTGACAGACTGCGGTGAAGGAACGTCGCATGTCAACCAGCTTAAAAGGAGAGGAAGGCAGGAGGGCGAGATGATGGGAGGAACAGAACGAGGAGGAGGAGGAGAGGAGTAGATCTGGAGATACAGAGGGAAAAAGGCCATTTGGTGCCTTAGGCAGTAAGGAATAACAATGTAGGGGGTTGTAGCTGCTCATATATTGTAAATTAAAATCCCTCTACAGGGTTTTTATCACTAATAAAGCATGAGAAAAAAGAGGTTAAAAAAAAACTTCATGACCAGCAGGCAGTGTGTCAGTGTAAGAAAAAAAAATTCACTTGAATGAGAGGGAGTAAGAGAGGCGTCAAAATGAGATCAAGAGAGATTAAGAGAGCATGGTTGAGAAAGGAAGCACAGGTCCAAAGGTGCTAATCTGAGGCTGTGTGTGTGTTACATAAACACCGTCTCTGCCGTCCTGCCAGGTTGAAGTCAGGCTGCAGAATCCAATCAGAGCATGCAAGGTCACAGTCGCTGCCAGGCCACTATGTACAGCCAATAAGTGACAGCAGAATGTGACACCGATAACATGCATGGTACACTGGGGTGATCTTTACAACATGGGTTCAGCAAAGGGCTACGACATGATTCTTCAGGCTTCTTGCCTCATTGCAGAGCCCTTTTGTGGCAGAGTGCTTACATAGGCAATTGTTAAGCTGTAGCACATTCCATAAAATGTAATAAAACTTCTATTTAAACATAGAATATGTAACATTTATACAATAAAAGCATATAAACAACTGTATCTTTATTGCTCATTTGCTTAGTACCCCTGAGGCAAAACAGCAAAGATTTTTAAGAGCCTGGCTAATAATATTTGGCCATAGTTCACAGGCACAACTGCTCCTGAGGTAAATTTAAATTAAATTTTAAATTAAACCTTAATCTAAACCCATCAACTATGTATGCTTGCATCTGTTTTTCGATCCCTGGCCTTTAGACAGTCTGCACGCATCTGACGCTGATATCTGGCAGGACAGACATATTTTCTAAAAAGCTTCATTCATTGGCTCTTATTGAGACAAATTTTTGGGAACACTGTAAGCTGAGAAAAGACCGGAGAGGTAAATAAAACAAGCTAAAGTTAAAGTTTCCGATACACTCTAGGCAACCCTAAGAGTTTCATTTCCAAAATAAACCCTTCAACCAATAACAAACATTCTCAGTGGTTACCATACGAACCACCTCCTGTCAATCTCTTCCTGTTGAAACCAGACCAGGCAAACCACAGTGAGACGCTTCTGCTGGGTATAACCTGCAACGTTGAAGGTAAAGCTGTTATTCTCTTTTTAAGTGGGAGGAAGTTGTAGTTTTTTGCACTGTCTCAGTCTCACAGAATTTAAAACTTTCACTCTAATGTCGAAGAGGATCGCAAGCAGCTTTCATTTGTTATCATAAGTTAACCATATATGTCCAATATGAGATGGGGCTCTGACATTAAAGCCATGTAGGCAGAACACCAGAGACGACTTAGATACAATGTAAATTACATAGAGTTATATTAACAGTGTGAGGGTACTCTTTAGCTACTGTAGAAGCATGTTTAATTGAATGATGATGTTGATCTCCTGCAGACCGAAATAAAGACCAACAACAGGTTTAAGTTTAAGTCTAAGTTTAATGCCAGTCAGCAGCTAACATAAAGCCTTTTCCCGCGTGTTGCATTACACATGAAAATGTCTCCCAAATTTCCCTGGATGAATGTAACCTCTTCTATCCAGAGGTGTGTATGATTAAGTTACAGCTAGCCAGGTCATTGTAGTGCTTCTAATGAACAGGATTAAGCCAATCAACTTGGCGATTCCTGGACTTTTCTATTAGGGGCACCATGATGTCTTTAAATTTACAGACAGAACTTCACTTCTTCATTCATCTCAGCTGCACTTTGTGCTTAGTGCTCTTTAGCAAATGTTAGCAACATACTCAACTAAAGATGGTATAAAAGGTGGGAAACATTACTTCTGAGTAGCTGAAAAGTCTCAAGGTACCCTCCGTCCTAATTTGTCCGACCTATCAGACTCCAGGAATCCAAATGTGTTAAGCAGAAAATGTCCTGAAGTAATTCACATAATGCATTTAACAAGCCTCTAAAACCGTTAATGGCTGTCATCTTATCAGTACATAATGGTTAAAATCTCCATTTCACCTTTTATTGTAACTGTCTCAAGACAGAGTGGTCGGGCTTACACCATTATCTTCATGTCCTAGTCTATGATTCAAAAGATTTCTAAAACAGCCTCCTCCTCTTCTCTAACACGCACTTGATGACTTTCTTGTACTGAGTTTGTAGTTCTGGCATGTATCTAAAATTCTGCTTATGTTTAACAAGGAAATAAACCTTGAATGTTTGAACATATATCTTAATTTTGTATTGAATTTTCAGTTTGTATTGATATTACAATTTGTTCAAACTAAATTTACATGTGTACCTAATCTCCATGTTCCTCAATATATAGTAACTCCATTTCACCTGATGTTCTGCTTCTGTTTTTTCAGACTGTGCATGCAGAATGTGTTTAAAATTTAAACATTGTTTAGTTTTCATATATATGCACTGGTGTTGTTTTTAAGTGAATTTTGAATTAAGAGTTTTAGATAATATGGCTCAGCTGATCTGGTGATCTCCTCTGGGTGAAATTATTAGTTTTTGTTTATTTATTTATTTATTTATTTTGCTCTTTGCCACTCTTACTGATTTAAAAGCCAACAGAATGTAAGAGTGGACCAAAGGAAAATCTACTCACTCTCAGTGACCCACTGACCAGTGGTTTGTTTGGATGGCTCCCAGGTAAGGTTGTAGAAAGCTTTTGTAGCCTTCAGACTGAGCCAATATAGAAAGTCTGTACAAGCTGATCAAGCTCTGGATAAGATAAATGTTACTGATCTCATGTAGGGGAATTAAGGTAGCAGAGGCAGAGGCATAAAAACAGTACAGAAAAAAAGACCTAAAAAATAGAATATCTTACACTTTATTTACTACAGTATATACAAATTATGATTAAAATAAAACCATTATTGGCATTAAATACCAAACACATTAACACATACAGTAAATATATAGTGTACTGGAACAGGAGAGGAAATGAGTACAGAAGCAGGTAGACTTGCTGAATAAAAAAGTGGGACAAGCCATCATTTGCTAAATTTCTTTTTGCTCCTTTCCATCTATGCGTCCACAGTATGTTGCAGGTACTGTCACATACTGCACAATCCATCCGAGGAGTCTGGATCTTGACCAACTCCAATTAGGCAAAAGTTGAGATTATCCCTAAAACAGGATTTAGCGGAGAGACTGGGATTACAGGGGGGAGGATAAAACAGATCCATCAGCTCTTGTGTGTGCTTGTCTGACTACGCCTGCACAGCATGTACTATGTGTGTTTATATAAAAAATTCACACTTGCGCTCTTGGGTTTTCCTTTTTGGATGCTTCAACTTTCTGCTGAGGAAACAGAGCAATCGTATTTTTTTTGAGTGGGAGAACATTATTTTCTTTCCTTCTCTGTGCCCTTTCATTTACTTGTCTAGATCCTATGACTCTTTCACATTTTAATTTTTTTTTTTTAATTTTCAGCACAAGCAAAATTATGTTTTTGGTTTAATTTAATGTTTGTAATCATTGTGTGTGATTTTAAATCACATAACACTATTTTTTGCACCACTTGTCTCGTAGATGATCAAGTTTGTTGTTGTTTGTATGTAATGACAAGAAAGGTACCTGAATTGAGTTGACTAACAGGTCCGGTGAAAACAAAAAGTCATGAAATATTCATTTCATTATGTGTGGTTGACCTAGTTCAAGCATATGGGCCATAGGTTGAATCAGTAATGACATTCTGTACAATCTGACAACCTTACATCCTATTGATTTCAGTCATATTACTGCATCCAAAGTCCAGCAACACATTGATTTACCACCCAACAGTCTTAGCTGGTCAAATGTGTGTCTGCATGTATGTCTGTTTAATCATCTGTGTGTGTGTGTGTGTGTGCGTGTGTGTGTGGGTGTGTGTGAGTGGATGTGTGTGCTGGACTTTAACAGGGCTAAGGTCAGCAGGTCAAGTGGGAGTATAGGCGGCTCACGTGTTGGATTATTAGGATGACAGGAACTGTGTGTGCATTAAGCTGTTAGTATAGACTAAGCTGTGGGACAGCAGGTTATCATATCCTCACAGCACCTCTCTGTTGAGCAATGGGCTGATGGAGCTGTAGAGGCCAGGCTTACAGCTGCACAGAGAGAGAGAGAGAGAGAGAGAGCGCTGCAAAAACAATCATGCTATTTTGACTGTAGAAGAAGATCAGTAACCATGGTAATTAGACTATTAGATTAAACTTTAATCATCCTCGTTAAGAAAACATGTGGCATAAATAAGAGCTGGGAAGTTGAGGGTATAAGCATTTCTGTGTGTGTGGAAACGCAGCTCAAGTGAGATGCACCTTAACATCATTAACTCCAGGCCAGAAAAAATGACCTTGTAAATGATTAAGGGCTAAAATCTTTCAGTGGACTAATTTATATATATATATTTATATTTATAGATAGATAGATAGATAGATAGATAGATAGATAGATAGATAGATAGATAGATAGATAGATAGATACTCTGCTGCCCCCGGGTGGTATTTTTAGTTACTACAGTTCAACAATAACCACACTTTCACCACAGCTTTTTATTACAAAGCGGTTGTTCCGCATTCCATTCCATACCATTGTGCGTACAATTAAAATTCAATATTATCACAATCATTGTGATAATAATGGATCCGTCAAATGAAAGGTCTTGCCTGCTCTTTATCTGTATGGTGGCCCAAACATAGTTCGCACTCGATTACAAGCTGTTGATTTCTTGAAAATTTGATTCCTAAATAAGGATACAATTTACACATTACTACACCTTAAATGCCGAACTAATATAATTTTTCACATCCTAAACCCCACAGTCACTAACACGGTGTATACGGTTTATTTACTCACCTGCCTGAATTTATGAATCAATGCGTGTTTATCGGGTTGTGCATCCAAATCGCATCAACCAGACTATAATTAATCCAGATGAGATCTCTATTTACTATTTACGTTGGCGTTTTCTACCTAAGTATATAAAATATCCCCTCTGCCCATTCGTCCACAGTACATAGTAGCTTCATTTGTGGATTAGTAAACGTGGCGGAATACCGGGTCCCATGGTGTAATGGTTAGCACTCTGGACTTTGAATCCAGCGATCCGAGTTCAAATCTCGGTGGGACCTCGTCCTTTTGCGCGTTATTGTCTGAATATAATTGACAGTAGAAGTAACATACTCACCGTATTCCGACATTGTTACATTGCCGACTTCATCAAAAACAGAATGTTATATATTCGCCAATATAAAAGTACTAAGTACCGAGTACAACTGTAGATAATACAATGTTGTATCTCATCAACTTCATTCCAGGTAGCATTTTAACATGTTCCCAACACTCATCAAATGTTCATGTTCATTTGTAATAGGTGATAGTATCGTGATTGAGTATGTAAAACATATGTTGATGAAATGTAATTTACCCTAAATGATGTAAAACACAGTGGGAAGAGCTTATATCCTGAAAGATTTTTCCCCCAATGATATCTGTACTCTAGCTCTACCCTACATGTGTGAAAATCTGTCTGAAAATTAACAAGCAAGACTTTATAAGGATGTGAAAGAATAGTATCAAACCAAATAGAAAAAACAATGCAGTTAATAGTCCAGTTAATAATTTTGCTCAAAAAAAAACAAAAAAACAAAACACAGTTGATACAACATGTTAATGTTCAAATTAATTTATTTCCACACCTAAATAGCAGTGTTAAAAATATTACCACAAGATTTTGGTTGAAATGAACATTTCTTTTGACATTTTATTGGAATGTTTCTCAAATTTCTTTACAAATATGTCCATAAAAGCAGTTTCTCTTCTGGGCAGCCTTGTTTTTCTTAGCACAACTGTGTTTTATTTCCTGTGCATCAGTGTGTCCTGCTGTATTCACAATGGCACATTTGGATTACCAGTATGTTTTGTGTGGATTCATCGAATATAGACCTCTAACTAGCTCACTTTTAACCATAACATTAGCTCTGTAATCCAGTAGAACCCAAAAAGGTGCACGTACTGGAGTCTGCCTGTGTACGTACAGCAGGCTACATGTGCAATAGAAAAAAAGTCAAAATTATATCTCTGTGTGGCAGCAAATTGTATTTGTGCATTTGGGAAAAAGCATATTGTAACAATAAAACCATCTCTTAGAAACAGTGAAACCATCTATTTTCACAGCCAAAACCATAAAAAGAATATTAGAATATTACAAAGCAATAGGTACACAATAAAATAATAATGAATAAAGACATGACACATCTTTGAACTTTTCTCCCTCCCATACTGACTTAAGAGTTAAAGAGAGATAGAAAAAACATTTGTTTGTCATGTGTAATCTGTAAAAGCTGTATTTGACACAAAAACAATGTAAAAATGGAATTCTAAGTGTGGAGCTCTGTCTCATCTTTGTTTTAAGTAACTTTTTTTTTGCACCAATTGCACCAAAGTTGGATGTACAATTTGTGAAATAGACATGTGCCCACACTCACACTCATTATATAAAATATCTCAGAGAGCATAATTTCTTTATGTGTATTTTGTATGTTTGCTATTTGTTGGCCAAAATCCCCCCTGATGCTGTGTTTTTAACGGAGTGATTAAAGAGAATGACTGAGATGCACTAGGGCTGAAATTATTGCAGCTCTCACAACTCCATTATCTGTGCACCAGTAATTCTCTTGTACTCCGAGCTTTGCTCCCAGTTGGAATTGGGAGAGTTGTAAACTACAATGTTCAGCACACAGTGAAGTTCCACAAAGTAAATTAGTTAAATTCAGATGAGGTTCAAAATTAGCTAGTTTACGTACACATTAAGCAGTCATGTCGCCTGGACGTTATACCTCCAAGAAATTTAATTAGTTACGTACAGATTGTCACATCCTTCATTCAACTACATAGGCATAGGTTTCTTCACTTCAGCATCTAACTTACCATTTGCCTGTTAATAATGAGTAATATTTCCTAAAACTGAAGTATGGAGTCTGTTTTAAAAACTGCTGTAATAGAAAGAAAAAAGCAGAAACAGGAAGCTGACAAAAATGTTGGCTGTCAAATGGTGTCACTGATAGAAAAGTTGTAATGCCTCCATTTTGCCTTTTAGACCTTGATGTACAGAAAACATTGTTAACCTGTGATAGCTAAAAAACAGTTCTTAAATGATCTTCATAAAGTATAGGAAAAAAATCCTATGAACAAAATGTTTTTCATCTTGTTAGCTTTCTTAGCAATTTTAAACAGCTTGTTAAAGAAGAAATAAATGTATCTGTTTTAGTGAGTGTCTGTCAACGTTTGACTGGTATTTAAATTGATTTCCAATTTAATATATTTCTTTTTGTAATTGCAAGTTAAACAAACCTTACCAAAACAACATGAATTCCCCAGCTGTCAAAAGCAGAGTTGAGATGATGATGGCTACTCTACTACATTTGGTACCATTAGCAGGTTTGGGTTCAGCTGGATTAATGTTAGCATTTGTTTTTCTCCATCGAATTTGGATATTGGTTTTGTCTCATTCAGTAATATGGAACAACAAACTGAACAAAATGAATAAAGAGATATCTTTATTTAGGGGTATTTTTCAATAACTGAGTAATAAATGTAAATTTAGCTTTAGCAAAAGCAAGTCAAGTTTACGTTACTAGCTAACCTAAAGTTGCTATAGCTTTCCATCCTTACAAGTGTAAGTGTATTGACTGTATTTGTGTGACAGAGGTTGCAGTAGAGGTTATGTCAAAACTTCGTATCAACATTTTGTAAAACCAGAGGCTCTGATTCTGCCCTCTTCAACTTTGATGGATCAGAAAGGCCTTGTTACTGTTTTTTGATTTTATAGGGCAGACCAGTCCAAACTGATTAGTACATGTTCACACCATCTGGCAACTGTACACATCCTTTGACTGAGAGTGTATCTGATTATTGTTATGTGTTATGAGAAATCTAAACCACTGTTTGCTTTTGCTGCTTTGTCCTGTTCACACGAGAATTTTTACTTCATTTACTGGAATAGGGATGTAAATTGTAAAAGAAAATAGAGGTCAAATTAAAGACACATGACATTCATTGGTCACAGTGGTGCACAAATGAAGCATTAACATGCTTTTTACGGCAACAGATCACATCAGAACACAATTCTACATTTATGAAATCAAAAGGACAGGTTAGGATTTGCACCTCTCTCTGTTCTAACAGGAAAGACATTACAAAAACTAGAAAAAACACTGAAAAACATTAACACGTAAAATAAATGGAAGCAGACCTTATGCTAACAATACAGCACATATACATATAAAAAAGCATTACTTTTCTTGGATGACAGGATGTCACCATGACCTCTCAAGGCAAGTCTGAAAACTGGAGCTGTTACTATAAAAATGAATGTGTATGTGAACATCACATGCTTTTTAAATATGTTGTAGATATTGTACATACTCTGAAAAATCAGATAACTTTTATTTTGGCAATTCACATGCAATCTTATAGTTTTTTTTCTTTTTTTTAGTCTTCTCTTTTTGTGTATGTTTGTATGTGCATGTGTTTGGTACCACAACCATCACCTCTGTGCACTCTCCAGTCAGATGTCAGTTGTCTCCCACTTGCCGAGCGTGTCTTCCACCTCCCCGTTGCTGCACGTCTTGCTGCTCTTCTGCTCCCCGTTGGTGTTCTGCTGCATCTTGGGCAGGAAATGGCTACTCTCATATTGTCCAGAAGGCGTAGCAGCAGGCTGCTCCAAGCTGATGGTGGCGCGGCTGGTTTCAGTAATAGAGGAGTTTTGGTTAAAGTGGCTGTTAGTGAGTGGTGTTTCCCCCCAGCCGGTTTTACTACAGGCGGTCTTCCACTGAGCCCACTTCCTCCGCAGCGCTGTCTGGGCCTGGACGTCAAAAAAGTCAAATCAGATCAAATTTCCTCTCCAATTTTTTTAAACAAATGCCTGACTTTTTTCTCTAGTTTTGAAGTTTAGACAGACTAGTTTTAGACTACTTTTAAATGCGGTGCCTTGTATATGAAACAACAGGATGCACTATCTTTGTTATAGCTAACAATTTACTTAAAATCTCCATTAGTTTTAAGCAATTTATAAGTTCTTTGAAATATTAAATTAAGTTTAATGTACCTCAGCATTGCAGAAACAGTATATAATTGCCACCATGAGTCCCTGCAAAATAAGAGAACATACAATATCAATGCATGAGCAGATGCAAATGAGATTTTCATGTAAGTAAATAATGTAAATTAATCAACAAAATCCCCAAATTTTATCTGAATAAAACTTGAACCAAATAAAGTGTTGATACTTCTCCTCTAGTTGCTGTGAAGGAGAAGCTGAGTGCCCAATTTCTGAAAGCAAGAGGCTTAACAGCACTTGTTTATTCAAATTTAAGAGCAAAGAGTTGCTGTATTATGTTTTGCTGTGTGATGAAGAGTGCTCATGGTTTGATGTTATTGCATAACAAAAATGGAGTGATTCTGATGATTTTAATACCATGAAAAGCCCTTGTCCCTAACACTTACCGTGATTGAAACAGATAATTGTGCAAATTAGGATCTATTAACAAAGAAAATTTGCAGATTTTGAGTGTGTAATTAATCATAATTTATCTCTCAGTTGGAGTTGGTTCAATATATTCATGAACTGAATCTAAGTCACTGCAGTGAGAGAAACTCTAATGTGCTGTTTATGATCCGCTGTACCTGGAAGTGGCAGAAGATATTTACAAAGAAGTCATAGATGGCCCGGCTGATGCGTCCCTCCGGCCTCCAGGGAAAAAGAATGAACTGAACTCCCAGCAGAGGGATGAGGATGAGTGTGGCTCTCACTGCCTTCATGTAGGTCGTGGACTCAGCACAGTGGGTAGATTTTAGTTTGGTGATCAGGACCCGTAGGATGTTCAAAAGGAAGAAGAGGTTTACCTAGAAAAAATTGGAAAGTTGATGGACAGATGGATGATGAATGGGTGGATGAAATTAAGATGTAAGAGAATAGAGAAACAGAAATATAAACCGTTAATGCTACTGAGTGAACAGCATTTGACTCGAAAAAACCTGAGGAGAGGGCACATCTTATATTATTTTACAAAATTACAATGCCTGGCCTGATGGTGGCACTGTCACAACAGATTCAAGTAACAATTTCAAGGAAGTTAGTCTCCTATAACTTATATTCCTGTATCTTTGCAGTTAAAGTAATGGAGCACAAAGTGATTTTTGATAAGTTTTTGTCTGTTAAATCCCTTTAAGCAATCTAAATTTTCACTTCAATTTAATTTTAATGAACTGTGTTTCCAACTGAATAGCAGACTGATGAATAACTCAGTGCAGTTTGAATTGACTATGCATTTGCATTTACACCACATGCCTGCCTTTTTATTTTGCTAATTGAAAAGCTTTTTAAATGTCAAGTGAGAAAGCACACGATAAAATCAGAAGCTGCTAATTTTTCATTTACTCACAACCAGTGCAACGTGAATGGGCCCATGAATGATATAGACCAGGTTTGTTTGTGAGCTGATCCAACACCTGAAAAAAACACAGAGTGAGAAAAAATTAACATTTTAAACACCCTTCGATTGACCTTCACATGTAAAACATATGCCTGAGGGCTTAATAAAAAACCAAGATCATGCGCCATGAGCTCTAGACTCAGCAAACGAGGGGCTCACACAAATACCACTTGATGAGGCTAATCAATATCTTTCAATTTCCCTCAGCTTCAAGGTAACCAAACAAAGCAGAAGGTCACACAAAGGAGAGAAAAAGAGCCAAAGGCTGTAGGTATGTTAAAGCAGGCTGCATACTGTAATGTCCTTGGTCTTCATCTTAAACTTCACAGTTAAGATAATAAAGACAGTGAACATACTACGTCTTACTTGTCATTAAAGAAGAGCCCACGAGCTACAGCGTATGTGATGGCAGGAATGATGGGAAAACCTTTGAGAGGAGAGAAACACAGACAGAATCATCAGACTACAAGAAACAGCTGCAGTGTCATGAGCTGTTAGCTCTGTTACCTTGAAGGTTAGGAACAGGAGGAACAGATACCCTTTCTCTGTCCACAGGTAATCAATTCTGAATACCAGCACCCACAAGGCTTATTGATACGAAGCTAGTGGCAGGAGACAGTTAGCTAAATTTAGCATGAAGGTTAAAAACACAGAAAAAAAAGCTACACTGTCTAGAGAAGTGACAAAATCCAGTGAAAAGCACTTTAATGCTTATGACTCAACACATTATACTTTATTTGTTAAATTCATAACAAAAATCAAGATTCAAAAATGACAATTTGTCATCTAATAGGGGTTCTGTATTCTTGATTTTAACGTCCAGTTTCGCCCAGATTGAAAAGAGAGATACAACATTGGTTGTAGCTTAATATTTATCTTAGAAAAATGACAAATCATTGATCTTCTTGCTACCTGACTCTTGTAAAAAGGGAAAGAGTAGAAAAAAATAGAAATTTGAGTAACTTTCTTAACTACACACAGAGCACATCTGTCATTTTATTTGTCGGTAGAATAAAACATAAAGATAGAAAAAGCTGTAAGCCTTTGTGAGACATAAAAGCATCCCTTACCATGACATAAGAGCCAAAATGAACACTAAAGTGTCGGTACATCCAGGCTTCAAAGGTTGGCTTTCAACTTTTGTATTCAATACTGGTTGTTTTCTGACCTCCATTTAATTAATGTGGGCATCTACATTGTTTGATAGCTGGAATCAACTTGCACTGAAATGCAAAAGGACATACTCTGGAATGGCAGTGAAACAATATATCATCCTGACTCACCCCATCCCAAGACGTAGTACCAAAAAAGCTGCTGCTGCCCCATGAAGACGGCCACTATGATAAGTGTGTGGAGGTAGATGCCCTCACACAGCATCCAGAAGTAGGTGGAAGTGGAAGTATATAGATTCAACACTGCCAGGACTTTACAGCTCACCTGATGGACAAAGAATGCAACCTTACTTCATATTTTACCCCCTAAGGACTAGGATAAAAAACATGCTAACTTTAGATGTGGAAAGATGAAATATAAATAAATTGGCGGCTCACTGGGTTGCTGGAATTTATGGATTGGTTATTGGCCACTGTAAGCGAGAGCCACATTATAGTAACGATGGAGTTTAAGATGAAGGAGAGGAACGTGTTCTTGTGAAGGGAGATCCTCTGGCAGCTGAGACTCCTGAGAGAAAGAAACAAACAGGAAAACAGAGAAAAATTTTAAATAAAATTGCCATGGCTGAGATTTTATTTTGAACCTTGCCATGTTTAACTGAACTTTTTTTTTGCCAAAATATACAGTAAATTTAAATTTAATCAAATGAAATTTATTTATCTTTTCTCGACATTTATTACATTTTGAACAGGATGGCAAAGAATTTAAAACATTTTCATTGTGTGAAACTGATACCCAGTGTAGCATAGCTCAGCTGCAGTGTAAAACACATATGGAATCATGGCGTTATGCTTTATATGAAAGGAACTGCATTGGCCACACAAGTTGGGATTATATTATAAACATCAGTATTGTCTCCATTTATAGAGAGGCAAAGTCCCTCCCCTCACAAAAAATATGTACAGTAGTCAATAAAGAGATACCAATGATTTTTAAACCTCTTTTGAATTTTACTGTCAATTGCACATATGGTATCATGATAATTTTGGAGACAAGTTGTTGTTGGTGAGGTATATTGTGTGAGACAAAAAAAAAATGTAGTTCATTTCAGTTTTCATTTAAGATAAAGCTAAGTTGTACTTTGTTGATTTGCAAAATTATCTTCTGAACTGATAATATCATATTTTAAATTAATGGCAAAAATAAAAATTCGACAAATTATTTCTCTCTTCATTGACTCTATATTTTTTGTGAAACAAGGTCCCATCACAAGGGGTGGGATTTCAGCTTTCCACTAATTTCCATAAAAACAGCTTCTCAGCCATCATTCACACTCTGACATGGGAGAGAAAAGTAAGAGAAGCATTCAGCAGACTGTTGAACT
>JAPZDZ010000002.1:6448367-6462582 GCA_029783805.1 Acanthurus tennentii | reverse complement strand
TGCTAATATTTAGCTAATTAACATCAAACAAAAGTAAAGCTTGATTTTGCAGGGAAACTATGTCCTGCAAAGGGTGCTAGTTAGCCATGGGTGGACCTGAATGTCAAGTTGGTGTATCTGGGCCTACACAACAAGACTTTCAGGCTTCCTTTTTGGTTCTTGTCTTCTCAACTGTCATTCAGATAAAAAACTGGCATTAGAATGTCACTGATGCTGTAACCGGACAGACTGAACTCCTGGACCCTGCTCTCTTTTAAAATAGACACGACTTAATCAACCATAACATCGATGAAATCATTTCAACAACAGGTCTTAGAGGATTCAGCTGTGTTCATCAAATTTAAGCCAACTGACGATTTGGGACTATAGCTGTGAAATTGTATATTTCTGTTCTATTGTTTTTTGGGTATAGGTTTTGTTTGTTGTATAAGAGGAATTACATGTTGATGCTGATGCATCTACCATCTGTGTTTGTGTGTGTGCGTGTGTGTGTGTTTGTACATATGCGTGCATCCATGTATGTGGTTAATGTGGCCACAGTGCCAGGTAATGTTTAAGTATCAGATTTAACATTCATGAGCATGTTGGTGCTGGTGTATGATTATCAATAGCCTTTATTAATGATGCTGCTGCATCTGTCTGCTCTGTGTGTGTGTGTGTGTGTGTGTGTGTGTGTGTGTGTTTGTGTGTGTGTGACTATGCGGCCACGGTGCCAGGCTATGCAATGCAGGCAGTGTTCATCTTGATGCCTGTAACATTATCTTTGATGACGTATAAGGCTTGAATGATTAAACTGAGTTGCATACAGGCAAGTGTAGTTGTAACAGCCTATTTTGGTTAACATGTGTGTTATTGGTCTTAAGTGGCTTGGCCCACCTGGTTTTCTTCATGCCCACCTACATTATAATTTCTGCTTAGCTAGTGGGTGTTGAATGGAAAGTTAAAAGTATTCATGTCAAACAAATTGAAAGCAGATGCTAGGAGGACACTTTTGTGAGTCATTGTTGCTAACATGGCTAGTAATTTAGCAAGATAGAGTGGTAGGACAAAATTTGCACACAACCAGCCGCCTGATGTGGTTACAGGAAGACTTTTTACCTGATGTGAAGACTCTTTATCTCTGTATCTGACAGTACACACAAAATTAATAAAAATTCAGTGAACTCAAAGTGGAAGTATACGACCTCATGTATTTATCCAGAGGTCTAGGAAATGGTGCTGAGTGCATGGTCTGAAACGAGTGGGCTGTTTATATACAATACATGTATTTTCTCATCTATCAGGGCAGGAAGTACATGCTCCACCGGTCATTCCTCTCCAGTGTCCACTCAGGGTCACAGAAACAGATGCATGTTGATTATTATTTTTGGGTGGGCTAGGATTAGTTCAGCAAGTGTTTACTCTCAATAAAAATAAACCAAACAATACTGAAATAAATACTCAGCATAAGGAAGTGTAAGAGTGAGAGGTGACAATGGTAGATTCTCTGAAAACTAACAGAAATGCTCCACAAAGTGTCTCTGTAGTGGAAAACATGTTGAGATTTATTTATCCATGAGGGAGGAAACTGGCTACCAAGAGTTTCATCATTCAGACCTAATGACCAGCATGACATAACATCTTCAAATATGTTCTTTAATTTAATAGCAAATGCAGTAAGAAAGCTGATTGCATGATTTCAAATTTATGCTGTGCAGACAGAATTTAAAACTCAAACCAAACAATAATCTTTAGAGTTGTTAAAGAACAGAGATCAGTTGTTAAAGAGAAGTGTAAAATCCGACGAGAGATGACAACCATTTCACTGAATTGCAGGAAAATGTATGAAATGATGCACATTGACATGAATGTTGCAATGTACAAAACATCAATAATCTTTTTTTTTAATTTAATAGTTTAATATTGTTATATTGACAGTACCATGTTGTCACATTTTCAAAGTTCAAGTGATTAAAGTATAAACAAGCAGCCAATTAAGCACAAAACATTTCAGATTTAAGCCAAGCAGCTTTTCTTTGAGACACCAGTTATAAAACACTCCTGATGTCCTTTTTTGACTTTCTTTTTGTTTTTATACCTTCACCTACGCACATAAAGCAAGTCAATGCAGAGCCCATGAGTGACAGTTGAAAACAAGGCATAGTCCAGATTTAAGTGAAACAGAGCATTTCAATAAATGATGTCTAAGTGAGCACTTAAAGCAGAATTTGATGCATAATGTTCAGTGATTTTAATGTAGTGTCTCATTCCAAAAGGAAGTGATGAGCAGAGGCTGTACAGAGGTAAACTACTTTGTACCTTACCACAAAACACACAGGTAATTATTAAAACATATGCATTAAATAATTTCTAAGTGTTGAAGAATTTCTTATGAAAAGCTAAGCTTTCAGTAATGGTCTTGTAGAAGTAGGCATGTTTTGTCAGGCTAAGAAAAGCAGAGTGTGGACTGGATGAACTGGAGATACACCAGGGAGAATGTTTGCTCCAAATCATTTCATCTGGAGAGAGAAAGAAAGACCTCCTGGCTGAGGTTTGAAGGATGGATAAGATGGCAGGAATACAGCTCTAAAGATGCTTATAAAAATGTTTTGTTTTATCCACCCAGTGAAGATAAGGTCACATTTTTGCATCTATTCCAACACAGGGAGAAACAATATGTGACTTGCTATTATCTAGTATGAATGTATCACAAGCCAAGGTTAGTGTAGCACTCATGTTTTGATGCTGGGAAGGTATTGCATAAATAGGTACTTTTTTGCTCCCACAAAACAATCAGATGCTCATAAATCAGGCAATCTGCAAACAGGCTGCTGGTTACAGCTCCATATTTCACAACCAGACATGATGGTGATCTGTCATCTAACTCTCTGCCAAAAAGTTAAAAAACTCATTTCCAAAAGTGCTGAACTGCTCTTTTAACAGTGCTAGGGGCTGCAGATTTCTGCACCACCCAAAAAAAGTGTTTGGTATGGCTGACCCTGCTCAGATAAGACATGTTTAAAACAGTTTGGTGTCAATGCTGGGGATCAGTTTGATGTCTCTCAGATCAGCTTCAAGGAGCACATGGTGGAAGGAAAATTGAAATTAAAATTCAAGCAGTGAAATGACCCTTGTTTGTGTTGGATCCAGCTATTTGTTACTGGTCACCCATTTGATGGATCGCTTAATGCCCCTTGGCTTCACAAAACCTCTACTAGAAGGAAAGTGTCAAGAGGAGACATCATTTATCTTTCCTCTCTCGGTCTGTCTCCCAAATCTACTGGAAAATAAGCTGCTTTGTATTCCGAAAATGTTTATTAATGCAGGTAAAACCTGGGATAAAGATGTTATTTTTCACGCAGTACTGTCACATTTTTTTTCTCAGCTGATATATTTTCCACAGACTGCATTTTTACTTTGGGCGACGACAACCATTCACACATAAACACCCACAAACAGACATTTATTTCTAATTACAATACCATTCAAAAAGAACCAAACAGTGAATGCCTTTCTATCTGTTATGTACACAATCATGTCTAGCAATGTATTGTTCCCGATCAGGACACTGCAAATCCAAGGACACACACAGGTTATTATAATAGCCTGGCAATACTCACTGTGTCAGTGTCACCAAGGAACACTGTGGACAATTTCTCTGTGAACTGTGGCCAAATAGTTTGTTTGTCTTTGTTATCTGCTAATGTTACAAACTGAAAGGCTGCTGCATGTGTCACATCCATTGTCCACGTCTCTTTGTCCCTTTCTCCAGACTCATCATGTCTAATTATTCTTTATTTTAATAATTACAGTTGAAAGCATCAGTATAAATAAAGTGCTAAATGCAGAGCTATTTACAACACTCACAGCGAAATAAAAGCATGTTGTAGAGGATAATTTGAGCTTTAATTTTACAATATTTAACATTTACACATTGTATGCCTAAAAAGTAAATGTATCATTCATTTATTTTGTCGAGTTGGGTTCCTTTATTACTCTAAATGTTTCTAACAATGGTCAAACTCAGAGAAATCTGTAATTTTAATCAAGGTAACTTCCAAGATAACACCAGTCAGAGAGTGAGGAAGGAAGTCTGCAGAAGGGAGTAAAACCTTAATAGATTACTTCATCTGTGAATTTCTGCCTGATTCAGTCAGGTTTTCCTCTGGTGTGGTGGCTGTTTCACAATAAAACAAACAAATCCCGTAATCCCATGCTACTTCACTGCATCATCAAACTACGTTGTTGGTTTTTCATTGTTTTTTGACAAACCTCTGGTGGCAAAAATAACACATTGTGTTAACATGAAGTTCCCTGATGAGGAGGAAAAAGGAGTTTAAAAATCAGGTCAAAAAAACACACATTTACACACGTAAACCCTACCACTCTTTTTGTTTTTCCTCTCTTTTTGTCTCTTGTCTTCCTCTCATTGCTGTTCCCCGACAGTCCTTCCTTCCCAACCTGTCTGTCCTCTGTTTTTCTCTCCTGCACTGTCATCTCTTAACATTTATCTCTGTCACTGTCTGACATTAAGTCTGTGTTTATCTCTGACTCTACCAAGCCCTCAGGCACTGACTTTATTTTATGTCCTGCTGCTTAGCTCTTCAGTAATGACAACATAGAAACAAAATCCAAATCCACTGTGTCTCAGTTACCTTTAAAGGGGATTTCCACCAATTTTACTTATGAAAGTGTTTACAGGTCAGTGAGGCACATGTTGCGCAGTGACTTGTTCCTTCATTACAGTGAACATGGGCCTTTTTCTCTTTCTCACTACAGGCCAGCGATCACTAAGAAAAGGCTGGGTAATTGTTGGAGGCCATATAAGTTAATAAATTTCACAAGAACTCAGATTATTCCTTTTAAGGAGTTCAGATTTCTTTCTCTAGTGTGATGTTTAGATGGTCTGAGAGCAGTCATTGTCAAGCTGGAATGAATGTTTTGCTTGTCTGGTAACAGCTGTAGAAACAACACAGAGCCACGAGTACACCGTGTGTAGGAGACTTAAAAGTCATAACAACACATCACAATAAAGGAGAGAGTCATAAGTTATTGGCAGCTTTAATAATGGAAATATTAACAAGACTACCAGCCTTCTAAACCCCCCCAAAGCTGCTGCCAGGTACCGACACCAACGTCTGAGGTATGAGGAGGGCAGCAGTGTCTCTTGGCAACCAAAGCGCTGAAGGTTAGTGATGCATCCGATGAATATGTCTTTTGTATGCAGAAATCACACACCTACACGCCACAAAGACAGTAATTAAACAGCCTGCTGAGATTTGGACACATGCACAAATGAGAAAATGGAAAAGACCTTTTAGCATCTAACAATAATCCTTTTTGACCTATTTGGAATATCCAGATGGAAAAGCCTATAACAGAAAACTGTGCCACCTAAAATGCATCTATGAATTAATAGAGCTGTTAGTGGAACATGTAATGAATGCCAGCCATGTCTGGCGGGTTAAAAAAAAGTAAAGAGTCAATATTTAAATCTTGATAAACAGTGCTTAGCTGCCTCAAAATAGCTAAAGCTTATCAGCAGAGATCTGGTGGGTCTTAATGGAGAGAAGATGGAGGCTAAATCTTATACAGAGTATCTTGACTGGTCTGATTGGATCAAGGAGGGAAACACACAACAGAAACAAACAACGTAAAGGCTTGTGTTTGAGCTTCAGGGCCCTTTATGGTTATAAACTAGCCAAACTTTAAAATGAATCATGCATGTGATATCTTTATCCATTCTATAAAGTTTTACTGACGTACTGTCTCAATTCTTTTTGCACCCACTTTGCTCAACCAGCCTCACCCTTTAAATTAATTTGTGACCGCCTACATTTCCCAGAATCTCTTTGGGCAATATCCAGGAATGATCATCTTCCATTCAGAAATCAGATGTCTATGTGTAGGTTGGAAATGCAATAGTGACTTTATCAGCAGTAAAATTCCTTTCATATGAGTGAATTTGTCAAGATTTAGATCACTGAAACATGTGCATCTGCTGAGACGGGTTACAAAATTGTCAGTCTTGGAAGAGAAACTTGATTTCCCCAGCATCAAAGGTCACAATAATACATCATAATACATTTTCTTCTATAAGTGAAACGTATAAATTCCATGATAAAATCACATCACAGCAATGATCAGATTTACTGAGTGTAATGGTGTGTTTCTCTTCGCCTATAAAAATAAGTACACTTTTGCCCGTACTGTGTTGTCAAAACATTGTCTCTTGAAAGACGCTTCTTTACACAAAGAAAATTCCTACAGTAGCCTAGAATGGACAAACCAAACGCTCGCCCTAATTTCATGTTTTTGAAAGTTACACAGCTACTGAAGGTTCTTCTTAACACTTGGAAGAGGAGGTCTGAGGGAAGGGATATTCAGTCAGGTGAAGTCTGCAACTTAACCACTAGATGTCACTAAATTCTACACACTGGACGTTTAAATCCAAGGGGATTTAGATTGAATAGACCTGTTAATAAAAAAAAAAAAATTAATCTTTTTTCATTTTAATTTATACAGAGTGTTCACATATTATTACATTGTTCTGCATTCTTTACTCTCTAACTGGGGACCAAGTCAACAAAGGTCCATTTGGTTTCTAACCCTGAGTTTAGGATACTCTGTATAAAAATAATATGTCACCCAAGTTTGGTGAAAATACATTTTCTATTTAGAAATCTAAATCTTTTTTTTTTTTTTAATTCAGGTCTTCCTGATCCCAATACTATCAGAGAATTCGTAGCACTCCACATCCTTCAGCCTCACTGTGAAACTCATACTGCTCTCATGGGGTTAGGGGTCACTGGGGAATTATGGGAAATCCCAACATTGTTGTCTTGCCCCACAAGATTTAGGTTTATGGGCCCTTGCACCAAGTGTAATGGACATCAGATGCTGCTGTGACGTAAAACAGGACTTTGTCCCGACCCCAGAGGTCATGCATGAGTTACAGTATAAGCAACAGCAATTCAAAAAAAGCCTTTTTAACTAAAAATACATGTTTACTGCATATGTTGCCATTGCAGATTTCTTACCATTCCCAGGCTTACTGTGTTGATATTAGCTGTAGGGAAATGTCAAGTGACCCAAACAAATTATTAAATGTGGCTGTTTTAAATAATTGAGCTTCATTTTTAAAAGATTCAGATATTACATATGCTTAAGGAAGAACAGAACAAAAACCTGGACTAAAGGCTCAAATGGAAAAAACTATGTAGCATTAATAACAGCCTTAAAAAGAAAAGGCAGATTCTTCTGCTTTTGTCAACAACAAAAGAGAAAATATCATTTTACAATTTTTTTATGTTCTTTTGAATACAACTAAAACAAAGACGACGGAAAGGAACAAACACAGAGTGTTTTGCTGCATATTGGAGTGCTTGCCAAAGATAAGATAAAATACCAGAAACACAAACACAGGGAAACCAGAGGAAACAAAAACTCACAGCCAATTACTTTAGAGCTGACCAAGAATGAGAAGACTTTATTAATATGCCTCGCTTAGTCTCTGTGAAGCTGTTCATGGTATTGCACTGAAAGGACTGGTAAATTAAAACCTCCCACAGTTATTTTATTATAGTAAACAACTTTTGCTGTGAGGAAAAATACAACTCTGCCCTCTGCAGACCCAATAACACAGACCAGGGCAGCAACTAATGATTAGTTCCTCTATAAATGAATCTGTTAATATTAAATCCAAAGACATGCATTCAAATTGCTCTTCTTGTCCCGCTGATGGCAATTTTCTGTTCATGCACTCCACTAAGCCATACAAACTACAGTGCAAACTATCAGTAAATAAGTATAAACTATGAAAGAACAGGCCCTTAAAAAACAACAATGTAAAAAATGTCATGCATGTCCTGCATTCATAGTAACATTGAATTATCATTAACAACACTGAATTATTATCAGCGAAATGTACCTTAATATCAAGGGTTAAGTTTCTTGTCCTGACTGATATATTTTTACATATGATATCATTAGATTCGTATTATCTGCGCAACAGTGTGTGACTAGCATTTCACTGTTATCGCTGCTTTAGATGGAGCTTGTTTTTCTACTTTGGATACGGTTGTTTAGTTTAGTCTAATGGTTCCTAGGCCAGGGTGTTGTCCTTTTAAAGGGTCACAAGATTAGGCGCCATGAAATGATTAATGGGGACAAACGAACAAAGTTTTTTACAAACAAAGTAAAAAGCACAGTGTTTTTCTCTGATTAACAGTGGCGTACAAAAGCTTTATAAAACTAAAATACTCAAGTAAGATAAGCTACTTCAGGCACTTTAAAATTGAACCTTGGTTCAGTGCCTGACTAAAACTTGTTTTTTTTCATCTTTCTCTTTTGCTCAGTGATGCTCATCATGTTCAGTCACACCTACTTAAAGATTCAGAACGGACACTGAACTCTTCCGCTCTCTCAAGTTTCTTCTAATAAGCTGTTCTTGCTTTCCATCTTACAGGTCAAACTGTCAAAGCAACCATGTGTAATTTATGTGTGTGTGTTTGCATTTACTCCTGCATTATTTCAGCTTATTTGTATTCCAGCAGGGGATCCAGAAACCACAGGGAAGCAACTCTAACCCCGAGAGTGTCTACAAGTGAAGGAGGGCGGAGGAAGGATGATAATACCCTCCTCTGCCATCCTGCAACCGCTTCCTCCCTTCTCTTCCCTCTTTACTTCTAAGCAGCCCCACAGGTTAAAAATAAGCCATTGTTAACCACATACAAAGGGACATGGAAGGGACCCAGCTTACATCCTTATAGGCTTTTAATATGAAACTTAAAGTGTTGACAATTGTTGAACATCAAGGAGGAAGTTTATTATTACAAAATCAAGTCAAAAATTTTCTATATGATTTAAGGCTGTAACAAATGATCATGTTTATTACTGATAATTTTCTCAGTAGTGATTTGGTCTTTAGAAATGATGAAATATTGAGAAAAACATTTATCAGGAGCTCCCATGGTGACACCTTCAAGCACCTTGTTTTGTCTGACCAAAGTTTAAAAAACAAGAACATTTTCTCATTAAGAATCTGGAATTTGTTCATTTTTGCTTAATTGATGCTTAATTGATTATCAGTATGATTTTTTTCTCTATCAACTATTCACATCCAAAGGTACGTGCTGCTGTGCATAATGTGGTGATACATATTATATCTTTCACTGAGATATTCCAAAAACTGTAATAAGGCCCAAAAGATGTCAACATCAAAACAAATGAATTTATTACAAGTCCAAACCATTCAAACTCCATCAACATGAAAAACAACTGACCTGATCATTTTCAGTTGCAGTGCTATAGTTACAAATGTTTGGAAGGTTTTTCCTGACTTTTAACTTAAAGATATGATTAGTGATACAAAATTAACACAGTAAAATAGACATTTTTTAAAGTGGACATTATGGTTTGTGATGGTAGCTGAAGCACAGACAATAATGTTGGCCCTAATATATGTAGGTAAAAAAAAGTCTATAGAAGGAACAATCAAAACGTGTTGTTCACCAGTCCAACGTCAACCATGGTACAGCTGCACACTTTGCTTGGACACAAAGCAAATTCAAATATGGCCTCCCTTATCTTTTATGGCTTTCTCGCCAAGAAAAATAAGCATCGGTACATGTAAGGCACATGAGGAGATATGAAGATACCAGTTGGCACATCAGAAGCCATTTACAGCACAGCAAACCTCAGCAGGTGATTAACAATGACCGCGAGGTCATTTTTCTTGCTAGCAGGTTCATTGACATCTGGACTGAGTAAGCTTGAGGACTATTGTTTGTCACTATCATAACAGGGTTGTTTTATATTAAGCTGCACTACCTTAAAGCTTTGTGGACCCATTCAGCAGAATAAATGTTAGAATTTTGTTTCTGCAAATCATGGATGCTCTGAAACCTAATATTTTTTTATATATTAAAGCTTTACATTTCTTAATGTTTTAATATTCCCCTTTATTTTTTGACATTTCAATAGTTGAAATCTTTTTACTTTTTAAGCATAAAAGCCACACAGTTAGAGTTAGGAATAGGTCAAGTTTTGACTTGAAATACAAGCGGGACCTGAACAACAGTCTCACTGTCAAACAGTGGTCAGTCGTCTCTGTGGTCTAGAGAGAAAATAAATTCATATACATGCAATGTAAACTACGTTTCTGTAATACAAATTGTAGAAACCCTGTTATGTATATATAAAAATGGTACAAATTCTATGTATTCCTGGTTTTCAGAAATGTACAAAGCCAACATTTTATTCTGGGGACAGAGGGAGGAAGTTTTAATGTTGCACTGCTCAAGGGCCCAGAAGTTGTCAGGGGCCCAGGAAGGATGCCAATTAGTGCAACCTAATTATTCTCAGTCAAGTAGACCATGTTACCCAGCCTTCAAAGCAGACATTCAATGGCCATTCTCAAGGTTAAGAAAGGCTCACTTTCAGACAGTCTCTCCTTAAAGACGTTCTTGGTTGTGCAAACAAAAAATAATGGAGGAAACTGTGTGAACAATGAAAGAAGAGCACTTGTGAGAAAAAGTTAAAATCCATGTCTTCTTGTCTCACCTCTCCACATTTGGCCAATTGATTGGCCAATTGTCTACAGAGGTCATTAATGTAGAACCATCTGTTTCACAGTTAATAAAAGAAGAATGTTGGAAGCAACCTCTAAATTTTCATCATCATAAGAAACAAGGCCCCAGTTTTAAACAAGCACTTGTTTTGTACCAACTGTTTATCAGCACATCAAAGAGACACCAAAGAAATTTTACTTAAGTTTCTGGGCATCTGGTGAATACAAGTTCAATAGTCAGTCTCATTTTATGGTCTTCAACAAATTCTTACATAAAATATGACTCTTGAACATGTGTGGCTAAATGCCTTTCCTTCTTCACTAGTGAGGTTTTTGCTGAAAACCAGCTGCCTGCTGATGCTGATGAAATGACCTTAAAATGGTATGCATCTTAAAAAATTTTAGCAAACCAACTATGTAGTACAGTGAGCCAAAACACAGTTAACATGAGATCCTGTTATGCAATAACCACAAGGAGGTTCAATTGTAGGTCAGACAGAGCACTTGAATTTGCAGGCAGGAGGTGACCGAATAAGAGGGGATGCACAGCAGCTCTGAAGAACAAATGTTTTGGAACAGTCTCACAATAAACATTAAGAGATCTACATTTCTGGCAACTTGAGTTGGTCTGCAAATAATAAAGCGCTCTGTGACTGTTTTCTTTGTGCACATCTTCTGTTATTGGAGTTAAAGTCCAGCATTTCTGGGCTAAAGTTCTGTGAAAGTGGGCTCTTGACACTGTCTGATCTTGAAAAGCACCAGCACGCCAGCAGCAGCAGTATTTACAGCAATCAGGCAGTCTACGCAAGAATGATTACGGACTTGGTTATTTTCCCATAACTAGACACAAATATAGCTCCTCCAGCTTGGAGCTGTGCCATGTGGTGTCTTTTGATTTTTTATTTGTCTTTTTTGTCCCTAGGGCTAAAAAAGCAGTACAGGCTGTGCAGAGAGCAGAGACTAGAGGCATTGCTCCTTCGACACAATGGTCAAACCATAATGTGATCATCCCCACATCTCCTCAACTTCCCTGTTTAACCAAACTTAAGTTTTCCCACCAGACAGCTGATTTCCGATGCCTGTGGGCTAAATTGTGGTAGTAGATTAGCAACAATACCATGCAAGCTGTAGCACTCTCTCCCACCTATCCGTCAGCGTGGGAGCCAGCACACCCTGACACAGTTCTCAGACATGGTCAGTCTGACATCACGTTCACCAGCAAAGCATTTACCTCTTTTTTAACCTCCTTTCTCATTTAATCTCAGTGCGAATTTCCTTATTTTCCCCCTGAGAATAAGCAAACTATGCCTTTTCTCAACCCTCCACTTTCTTTCTCAACTTATCATAAGGAACTCATGTTTCCTCACTGCACAAAAACAAAAGGGATGCAATTTACAATTTTAATCAACAAGATGGTTCCCATTTGTAAAGTTGACTGGAATGCCTGAAAGGAACACCAAACAATTTTATTTTAAAGCTTTATAGCATAAATAAAAATAATAAAGGGAGTTACAACCCCCCTGCACCTACTTGTCTGCAACTCTGACATGTCAGTTATCTCCCACTGAGCCTAAAAAAAGCTCATGTTTTTTCAGGTACAGGCCCTGGGGGGGGGCTTGTTGGCTTGTTTGTGTTATGAAAGGGCCCATGACTTGAGAGCGAGATGGGGGTTGGGACCAAAGCTGAAGCCAGAGCACCTATTAATACACTGATAGCTGCCTGGCAGGGGCAGGCTGTTCCAGTCAAAGACACGCTGGGACACTGGTGGGGTGGGGATGAACGTTTCCCACGGGCAGATGCACGGTCACAGTCCAGGAATCATTTTGAAGTAGTGAAAAGTCAAGTACAGAGCTGGTGTGAGGCTGAGAAATGTCTTGGGTGTGAGGATTACAACTTGGAAACTCTGGGCGGAGTTGGGGAAAGTGTATTCTTGAAGACACTCGACTGCAATGGAGCCAATATTAGACAGAAATGCACAAAGCAAACATGGAAATGGCCTCTGGTGAAATGAAAACTCCCTTACAAATGCGGACAGCATTAGAATAACAAAGGGAGTGGTACTGTATCGCACAAAGTGACAACTGAGGAATAAAAATACTACACATACTAACAGTATGTACAGTAGATCTCCTTTTGCAAAAGAAGTGGGCACAGAAAGTGGCATGAAATTACTTCTACAAAGAGAATAACCCCTGCAAGCATCTGGGGTTTACTAGTGACTACTAGCACGCATGTAAAAAGAAATGCAAATCACCAAGGAGAGATGCAAATTCACAGAGAAAATAACAAAAGACTTGACAAAGCAACAAGCCTTGTGGAAAAAAGTTCAAGCTTGCTCGATATACAACTATTTACCTCTATTGTCTATCTTTAGGTTGGTGCGTTTGATGTAGGCTACATTTTATATAGAAAAGATAATCAATGACATCCAGCTTAATAGTTCAACGTGCACCATTTTTAAATCATCACATTACATAAATCTGTTAGAGAGAGCTTCTTTTTGATTGTTCATCATTTAAATCTGTTTCAATGAAAGCTGAAACCATCAATGATATTCAAGTCTCTGGACTGAAGCACTGTGCCTCACTTTATGCTAGAGCTAAAATATTTGAACAGAACCTCTGCTTTAAAAAGCTTAAAAAAGGTTGGCTCAGTATCAGAACTCTACATATAGCAGAAGACCCTCTGAGCTTCCAGTAAACCAAAAAAAAAATCACTGCAACATGGCTCATCTTTATTGTCACATATCTCTCACTTTTAACGCCGTGTTTACTTACTGTAGCGTCTATTATGTTGACCAAGGACTCATCTGCCATCTGTTGTGTTTCATATTAGTGGAGATAATCACAGTGACACTCTATTCAACTCAATTATATTTCTATTCATATATTACCTCGAAATGCAACTGTAGAAGCAGGCAACAAGCCAGCTCAGGGTTTGACCTTCCCTCAACCTGCATTCATCCTCAATGATATACTTTTAATACCTTACAAGGGAAAAATATGATTATATTCCTTAAATATTGCAATAATAACTTTAAGTGAGTCTGTGGCTATCTACAGTTACTTTCTGGTGACCTTATGGTTTATGATAAATAAACAACGTCCTATGATATTCCTATAGTCCCTTTACAGGAGCTTAGATTTTTTCTGTGGTGCTCAGTTGTGAATTTATACACGTCTTTAAGTACTTAGGGTTGTGTTGCACTTTGACTTGTTCTTACTTTTTACAACCCTCATAATGTTCCTAAAGTCACTTATCTTGTGATATAAAGTTGTTTTGCATTAGTAGATTAGATGTTAGTTTTAGTGTCATTCTTATATTGACTGTTTTTATTGCGGTACTTTTTCATGAGGGTAAAGCTCCATTACATCCTAAGCTGTATGGACACATTTAATATGACCACATTCAAGTGAAGCCTCATAAAAACCACTGTAATAAGTGACGCCTGGACTGTTCCAAGTATCTGGCAGTCTGGCTGACACAGAGTGAAAACAGAGATGTGCTGCTTACCTTTTCTTTGAGTGAGCTGTCAGACTGTCTTTTCCTTCAAATATCCCTGTGCTTGCATGATCCGAGCAGAGGAGGGTCTCATGCTGCTCTTCTGTCAACACTGACCAACCTCTACCACTCAGCTACAACAGTCAAGCTGGCACTGTAGCAAAA
>JAPZDZ010000002.1:6159426-6171304 GCA_029783805.1 Acanthurus tennentii | reverse complement strand
TAGATAGATAGATAGATAGATAGATAGATAGATAGATAGATAGATAGATAGATAGATAGATAGATAGATAGATATTACATGTGAGCTGTAACATTGGGACTGTTCTCTTCCAGCTATCTACTTTTTTAAATTATTGATGCAGTACTGCCTTCATTAATATTTTTTCTGCTCCAGTGTGCAATTATTTGTTACATACCTGTGTAAAAGTTCCTTATATTTAAACAAAGCTTGTTTCTCTGTCCCTTCTCAGATTGGCCTATTGGAGGCACAGAGGGAATAGCCCAGGGTGACATTTAACAGTGATCACTGGCCATATTCGAACCTGAAGAAGGTTACAGTTATAGGTTCAGTATGTTCAACATGTCTGCGAACATGTCTCAAGGCAGATGTGTCTACGTTTATTCCTAACAGCCACACTTAAAGGAGTCATGGCCTCCTCCTCTTCCCATCGCCTTCCTCATGTTTTTCTAGGAACTCTATACCAGATTCACCGAGATTTCCATGTCTGTTTTTGTACCCTAACAACCCCTTGCTGCATTCATGAAGCACATCCAGCAGGCTGGAGCTGCAGTTTGCATGTCATTTGCACACGTGTCTCTCCTCATTGAATATGCATTTAAGGGAGGATCATGCAAATTGTAGGAGGAGGAGACAAGTTCGCAGAGGTTGATTATTTATTTTGCTGGATTTATTGAGGTCAGACCATTTGCAGCTGTCAGCTTTGTGGGGAAAATTATCCACCTCTGAAATGAAGGTATAAACACAGCATGGATATGATTTACAGGAACCAAAACGGAGATTATAGTGGGAAATCAAATGTTTACCCAATGTAGATTCTACATGAATAAAATCTAATAAAAAGGAAAAAAGGCTCATTCTAAGCAACTGATGAACAAAACATCTAATTAATGAGGTTACTAACAAAGGAAGAGTTGCAAATGTTATGTTTGTGTCATCACAGTTGAATTTGACTTTGATGGTCAATGATCTCTCTGTTTTGCTAATGTGGTAAAACAAGCTCCATCTCCAATGTTACTCTGACAAACACCCACTGCACTACACCACATGGTGACTAAGCCGTCCTGTGTTGTGTCTTGGGTATTCCTTTCAACAGTCTCTGGCACTAAACGTCAGAGACACTGTCTAGCTGTGCAAGGAGGGCTTTTTTATGCTGATCTTTTATTTATATGAATACATCCCTCCGGAATGACATTGCTCAGGTCCATTCTGTGTGAAACAACTGGCCAGAAAAGATGAATAAATCAAGTGTCCTGCCTCTGAGTAGGACCTCAGTACTGTAAATCCCCTGTGTGGTACCAAACCAAGGTAAGAGCATGCTGCTGGAGTTATGTGTTACTCTTCCACTGCACTCAGCTACACTGTGTATACATTACTGGAGAAAAAAAAAATGTTCCTGCTTTTGTAAGTTTGTGGTTATGTTTTCTGAGATAAATTAAAGGGTAAAAATACTGAGTTTATTGGCTTGTGTTTCTGATTTGGTTTTGTAATTACCTTCTTTGGTCGCTATAGAGAAAAACAGCACACTCCTGAACCAAACTGTGAAGACTTTCAAATTAACCTTTTATTTTATTCATGCACTCCAATTTGCACCTCAGTGAATTTGTAAATAGAAAATTAAAGCACTTACTTTTCTTTCTGTTCAAAGAAACTCAGGATCCCATGTGCACAGTTGAATATAATTGACCGCAGAGTTCATATCGGCTGCAGTATTGAACCACATCAGAGAGGACTTCTCATCTCCAAAAAGATGAAAATGTTGAAGAGAAATATTTTTCCTGCAACTGGCATCTTAACATTACATTGCAGGGTAGTCTTCTTTAATATGAAAAAGTACCAGCTTTACTATTCATTTCTGCATTTGGCAAAATATGAAAATAGCATATTACCTGAACAGAATTGCTTTGAGTACCCCACTTTTTTGAATGCTCATCTTTCATTTTCTTATTGTCATGAGTGTTTCCCTGGTGCCTACAGTGCACCCATTTTAAAGAGCACCCCCCTTTGATTGGATTAATTAAATTGGGAATACTTAAGTGCATCCTGAGTGACTAATGCTGCTCCCCCGATGTTAAGGTCACACTGGAGGTCTGGTGTGGCCGGGATTGTCAAAACCTCTTCATATTCTCAATAGATAAGAGCCATTTTTTTTCCCCATTAAATACAAAAACATCATGTAATGACAAATGAGCATATGACAAATGTCTTTAACAACGTCAGCTGGCACTGGCTTCTGTACCTTTGAAAAATAAGTGTTTAATGTTAATGACAAATTAGCTTCAGTCTATTTTTAGTCATGCATGTTACTTTGCAGTGCAGTTAATTCAGAGTGCTCTTGAACCAAAGCCCTTTGTCTGTATATACACCTCTTAATTCATTTGATGAGTCTTGGGCACTCATGCCTTCAGGCCCTTATCCAGTGGCACTTTTAATTTAATGGAAGTTCTTTCAACGGTGTCCAAATTGAAGGGCTGCGGCTTTTTATGCTCCTAATCCCTAAAGGCAGACAGACACGAATCTTACCTTTTGGTTTAAAAGGCTTATGCCAAAAGTTTAATCTTTAGTCTGCTAAGTAAGGAACAAAATTGATTTTTTGAGAAACACTCAGGTAAACATGAGTCATGTGGGAAATCTCTACAAACACAAATAAGACATCAGAAATGGACGTTCACACACAAGAGGGCAGCAAGGATTCATGTCCTTGTCTCTGCATTAGCAACAAGTGCCTCCTCATAAACTATGGTTGAATTTATGCTTTGCCATTAAAATGTTCCTAACAAAGATGTCTCCATTTTATGATTAAAAAATTGTAGTTCAGCCAAGTTTTTTTTTAACTCTTTTACTGTCGAATTGCACCACTTCGAAAGCAGATGTAGGAGTCATACATTGCTGGCCTTTGCCAAGGCCTCATTGTGTGTTAGAAGTGTTCATGTCATTTATCTTTTCACTGACCTTGTTGCCACCCTCACTTTCAATGATCAAGACAACAATGTAAATATATACACTATATCAGGAAATAGAAATGTGCATCTAAACTGAAAAGGAAACGATTGCTCAGTCATCATAGAACACGTGTTTAACATCAAAAATCTCTTCTGGCATTAAACACAATGAAGGACAAAAACATAAGCCTAACCTGAGCACTTATTCTGGCATCCACCTGGTCTCCACGGTCCCTGGAGAACTAATGTGTAGTCACAGCTCCTGTGGTACCACGTGCAGAGCAGCTGAATGTGTGTCACTAATGCAGAGGCACACCTCTGTAAATGTGGCTTAGGAGGAAATGCCTGAATCAGTCCAGTGTTCATGGATTGTTTGGCTTTTTCTAAATGTACAATGGAATTACCATGTCTGAATGAAAATTTGCCTTGTACACGTTTTTACTGGGGGTTACATTCTGGGCAATATTGGAAGTCACTGAGAGAGGTCCTTACAAGCAGGTGATGCAGAGTGAATTCTCCAGCAATAAAATAGGCTACAACACATCACAACTAATTATTTTGGTTCCAGAAAATAGTACAATCAAGTTAGTGCCCATATTCAACTTTGAGGCCTCTTTTATTTTAACTCATAACCAGAAAACCTATTGAGTGCAATAAACAGTCAAAACACAGTTAGATGTCTCTCTCCTTGTCTCCTTGTTTTGTTTTGTTTTGTATTTTCATCTTTTAAAGGGCAAAAGATCTGATTCCTGCATTTTGGACACCAGCTGTGACAATAATTGTAAGGTGAGTATGTCTCTGTCAGTGGAGATGGAGAAGATGGATGGGATATTAAAGATGGATGAGCGATAATTGTGTTGCAGAGCTTGACAAGACTTCCTGGGGTTCCCCATCGAGCTGTCCCTCACCACCCACTGAGGTCTGTGGCACACTTCACAGCACTGCCATCCTGGCACAGTGTGGTGAAGTTCATAAAGTTGTGTATTTGTTTTGGCTTATATTTAACTGATATAATGAGATGTGCTGATTAAATGAACCATGGACAAAATTGAGATTTATTTTTCACTTTTTCCAGTTTAAAAAGCTGAAATTTTGTCTCCCTCGTCTGATTTGGGCTCATTTCTTTATGTCACGTCTTTATGAATCAAACCCAGCAGTTACTGGTGAGAAGACATTTCAGCAATACGGCCATTTCTGAGTCTTGTAAATATGATGATATATTTTGATCTCAAGGTACCTTGTGCTCTAAAGTGTCTACTTCCTACAGCTCCACTTGAATCAGCTGAGACCTTGAGGAGAGCAGAGACATGTTGACTATTTCTTTCAACATTGTGTATTTCTGTTTTTTTTTTTTTTATCTATACTGCCAAAGTAGACAAAATTCAGTACACACAGTACATTTTATCTATAAAACCTGCACTGTAGGATTTCCAATATCAACCACAGCTCAAATCATCAATATTAATAAGTGTGAGCACAAAGCCTTGCTCATAATTCCACTAAGATCAACTAGACAAGTCTGCACTGAACTCAGAAGGGTTAAAGACACCAGACTGTTTAGATTCAGTGTCCTTTATTTGAGCAGCACTGCTGGCTGAGTTGGTGTATGAAAGGTGACTTAATAGCTGTTTGAACAGCTGGTAGCAGGTCAGAAATAACACCCACACAAGTCCCAGGGGTCACTCATCACTACCAACTTAACAGTAAAGATTAAAAGGTAAAACACTATAAATAAAATGGTAAAAGAGTTAACAGGACCTTCACAGGGTAGGATCAATGTTTTGACCACCTTTAGTATGATGTGCACGGGAGCTCACAGCAGTTTGGGCCTCATTATCCCAGAGGTCTGTCAGAGGTCATGCAATGTAAAAAGAGGTCAAGGGACATTAACTTGAAGATAGAAACGTATATATATATATTGCATGGGAAGCACAGATGGTTTTAAAAATGGGAGTCATGGAGGCCATTTATGTAAAATGTAGAGAAGTCGTCCCTGACCAGAGCAGGAGATCTAGGAAACCATTTATCACCCACCTACAGTGCTGTCCTTTCATCGCCTCCCAGGAGATTTAACAACCATTCACACTTGGCTTCATGGAACAACTCCAATGAAGGTCGTGTACACTTTGCCTCAGGTGACTCCAGTGGCTTCAACAACGGTCATTAAAATGTTTAGTAGCACCAAAGGACTGAGGGTATCGATGACCTTGAACCTTGAACAAATCCATAGAGGTTAAAAACCCGGGACTCTCTGCATGTCAGGTAGAAGTAAAGATGCCCCCTGGATGAAATGTTTTCAAGTATCTACAACCGAGTCCGGCTGCCCTAGATTCATTCATTCTTTGTATAACTGTCACCTGGATGACTGTGAATCTTCACAGAAAAGGTCAATTACACCTTTTTAGCCCTACAAGCAAGACAAGTGGCTATGGAGCAACTGCTGGACTATTTATGCAGTCTGGGATTATTTACCACAGTCAGACTGTAGTCAAACTAGTGTTAGCTGTAAGCTAGCTAGCATATGTATGTAAATACTTTTTTCAGGTTCTGTTTTATGTCTGTACCAGGGCAGAAAGAGAGGAATTCAAGACAGCACAGTTATGATATTTGCCTGTCCTTGTATTCACAGCAAGGAAGGATTGAACTTACCGAATATCCGTTGCATGCTTTGTTTATGTCAGGTTTTCAGGGAAATACTACACAGAAGCTAGATGCATTTCATTAGCCTGATATCAGAGAGAATTTTTCAACTAGTTAGACTTTTGTCGTCAACTGTACCATGGCTCAGTGGATTCAACGGTCCAGAACCAGGCAAGCATTTTAACTTCATTTGCATAATGTTGAGATCATCCAGCTTTTGACCCTCTCTTCTTTTCACATCACTGGTCAGTCCAATGTCATCTGAAATCCCACAATGCCTTGCAAAACTACTTGATCATGACCCATAGAAAAATGAAATGAGAACTTTTGCATTGCACGGAGCCACACGCAATGAGTCTTTATCATCCTATTCTCTGTGAACACACCTTATCACCAGCCTCTTTGTAACCTCCCAGGGTGCACTTCTCTCCACAGCTGCGCTCCTGACACACTTTCACACACTTTCTTTCTACCCATCCTGATGGAATTGTCTCGGGGCCTTTAATTTGTCTTTGTCTTTGGGCTTCATCTCATATCCCCACACATATTCCCCCTCTGAGCTCCATTCATTTACATTAATCTCAGTGGTTGAATTGTCTTCTTTTAAACTGCTGACCGGTTCCCTCTGACCTTGAACTTACCATTTCCATATACATGTGGGTTTTTTTCAGAGAAAGGAAAGAAAAGGACTGTCACTTCTGGCCAAGAGATTATGTATCTCACTTCAGACCTCATTCTGTTGCACTTTATCCAACCACAAATGCCACCAGCGTCCTTTTTTTTTCGCTTTGTGAGCTTTGAAGCTCACTTTAACCTCTGTGAAATGACATCAACTCAAGATCTGCCAATCATGCTTCTCTCCAGGAACTCTTTCTAATCAGAAAATCAGTCAAAATATACCCACACACATACCCCCCCACCCACCCCACACACACACACACACACACACACACACACACACACAAAACACACACTTAAACTTCTGCCAAGTAGTTAATTAGAGCTGGCATATCACCAAAGTAATAATCAAGGCATCAATAAATTATTGAAATATTTCCTATTTCAACGTCAGAAGGAAAAACACTGTGCTTTTGCCTCGAGGTCAGTCATCACACTGCCATATTTATATTGCTCAGTCTTTCACCTGGTATTGTGTTTCCCATCATCTCTGCTATCTGCTGCTCTCTTTTCTGTATTTCTTCCACAAGGTCAGAGTCTCAGTACCCCTGAGGTTAGACGGGATGACTGCCAGCCTCCACAAATTCAACAACCCCCTCACAATCTGCTTTTTTAATTTATGAATCCTTCTTATTAACTGTTGGATCATTTTATGTGGAATTTAAAGGTTAATAACATGTTGATGCTTGATTATTATCTAAGGATTAAAGCTCAGAGATGAACCTCAACAGCTTCCCTTAAGAACTGTCATCAAGTAGTACCAGTCATTTACTGTACAAATGCACTGAACACATTCAGATTGATCGGGTTCAAAGATCACTGGGCTTTGTTGCAAAGTGGAAGACTTACCTGTTTCACTTTTTTAAAAAAGGGCATGTCAGAAAAGTTGCCAGTTACACTGACAGCTAAATCTTCACCAACACCACAGTGCTGCTCTGAGGCAAACTCACCTCTGCGTGAAGAAGAGGACACACAAACTGGACTTTAAGAAATAAGAATAGCTATTCTCTCTATAAACACACTGTCTGTAGACACTAAGTTCAACCAGTCAATCAAGTTTTTTTTTTTACATGCAATTATATAAGATACAATCATAGATAAAGGTGGTCCTGTCAGTTCCTTTGATTTATCATTTAAATTTTCAATCTGTTATAGGAATGGTAATAGTATGATTGGGGTGGGAGGAGATCTCTTTATTGGCCTCACTCTTGCAGCTCTGGTGTATATATCACTTAGGCAGGGTAAAGCACTGCCTGTTGTGTGTTCATTGGAACAAATCACTTCTTGCAGGGTTTTTCAGTCTTTTTCTGTCCAACCTCTCAAGGAGCCATTAATATTAAGAGGGGCAAAGTTCCTCCCCCCTCCCCCATTCGTCTTCCTGTAGTCCAGTATCAGTTCCATAGCCCCACTGAAGTTCAGGAATAAGTTAATCACCAGCCAACAGCAGGTCAGATCCACTGTTTCATTGTTATATGTGATCAAGCCTACCACAACTGTCCTATTAGCAATTTTGGTGATGATGGTGTCGATGTTAAAAGTGAATATAGTTGTTTTTGCATTGAGATTACAGCAGGAGGCTCAAACATGTCCCTGGGGTGCTCTGTTGTTTGAAGCCCTCCTGATATTGTCGTCAGAAAGGCTGATAGGTGTGAAATGTTCACACAGCCATCCATATGACCTCTGCTTTAGCTGTTTGTGTTTGCTGATGGTCCATGGTGTGTGTTGATAAACTGCAGCCTTTAAATGCAGGCTGTATGTATGCATTGCTCTAATAGTTTATTGTTGTCTGCTTGTTGAACTAATTTAACATAATTTTCTGTACAGTTTTACCTGTTGCTTCAAATATTAAATTCAGCACGGAGTCAGTTAACCTGTGTCATCAGCAAAGGAGACTGTTTTGTCCCACAATGTTGTTCCAGACTGCATCATGTTGTACAGTTTGTAGCAAACCTCTGATTAGCATTACAAATGTACATACAGGTAATCTGCTGTATCAAGCAGGTATAATGTGCCTGAAGTCTGTGTGAAGCTGCTTTAGAAAGTGTCACAGTAAGATTTCATGATATAGGATCAGTGCCTCAGTCAGGCAGTCTGGTGTTTACGATAAAATCTATTTACCTTGTCCAGGTCAAACAGCAGTGAAGGTCATCCTTCTCCTAAGTCCATTTCTAGACAGAACAGGACAGTCATTTGAGCTCCAGTATGCAGTGTTTTCCCTCTGCAATGTTTGGCTTCTCCCCCACTGCTGCAGTGTGATTATGTGTGTCCAAGTTTAATTTGAACCATTTTAATTGAAGCCACTCTTACAAATATGGATTAAGCTGAAAACAGCTTTTACCATTATTGTGCTTTAGCAGCATTTTTTCTGTGTTGACTTGGTGTTTAATTATGTTTGTGTTTCGAGTTCAGTTTGTTCATTTTGCTCAGGATTTATTGAGCTACATTCAGCAAAACTAATGAGCTCTGTGATTCTCTCCATTGTTTAGCTAAATTCTGTTGTATCTGCAGAATTTAAACTCAGGCAAGTGAGTGTGATTCTTACTAGTATGAGCTCTGAAGTATCTGTACTTATATATGTAGGAGCAGTCTGTGGTAGTATATAGTGGTTTTAGTCAATGTTCAATTGCATAATTGAATGTGTCAATAATTTCTTGTCACTGACATTGTCCCACTTTAAGTTGTGTTAAAGTAAATATTCTCAAATAATTCTGTGCTCCATAAAGACGTCCACAGTATTTACCAGCTGTCAGCTTGCTTTGAAACAACTAAAATATAGTTTTAAAAAGAAAGAAAGAACAAGACAAAGTCAAGCTGATGAAAGAAATTTTAAGCATCAGTATCAGTGTGTTATCAAATGTAATATCCTTGACCAATCAGTTATTTACGTGGAGCGTTCTGCAGATTACAGAGTAATGGCATGATTGGCATCACACACCAACAACCATGAAATGAAGATCTGTCAGCTTTAATCTGGACTTTTTCCATCTTGAGGGTGACTGCTAATGATTCCTTTAGTCACAGGTCAAGTGTGAGCAAACAACATTTGTTTCATACTGAAGTTTCAACTCATGTGGCTGTCCTGCCTGTTTTCAGTGTTTGGACTGTAAAACCAAAAAATGTACCTCAATCTGAAAGCAAATGCAACAATTAAATGATCAATATCTGCAGAAACGTGTATATATAGATAAATAATAAACTTCACACATCTAAAATAAATGATTGAGGCCAGTAAAACCAAATGAGATGCAAATCAAATATTACATAATGTGCGAATGAAATGTCATCACCATCTTGTGTATTCTTGTAATTTGTCGTGTAAAACTTCTTTTACATCTTGAAAAGATTTCATTGAGGCTTCTTCTCTGTTTCAATTTTACATTGGAATAAGTTCAGGTATTCAAGTCAGAGCTTACGTTAGTTACCTAGAAATCAGGAAATTGCACTGACTTAAAAGGAACAGAAGTATCTCTAAAAGAACATTACATCAGTGGTCTTGTCCCACTGTCGATAAGGAATTTACTTAATTCCTGAAAAAAAGACTTCACGTCTTTGAAAGGTAAAGGTGTCCTTGTCACTTCCTGCATTCAAGAGAAATCTGCTGTGGGCAAATCAAGGACTATTTATTTTGTCTGCAATCAATTTTAAACCTCCCACCTTCCTTTTCTTTGCGTCAATCCAGTAAGATTGATCTCACAGAAGCTGCCTTGGTGTTATGAATTCTATCAGACACATAAAGCTGCTAAATATCAAAAAAATGCCCTCAGTGCACAACAGATATGGTCACTTTTTTTCACTGCAGTTTTCTGTTTACATCTCTTCACATACTTGTGGTGCAAGAAGTCTAAAACTAGATTTAGATTGAGATCAGATGACTATCTGTTGTATCAAACAGGGGCTCATATAGACGGATAAAATCATTGTGTAACTTTTGTTTTTGGTTTGATTTGGTTCAAATTTCACTTCTTTGGTTCCCACTTGCATATGTTTCAGCAGCAGCAGGCAGCTGTAAGGAAGCTTTGATTTGATCCCTAATTGGGGAGCAGAGAAACAGAGAGACAATTTGACCTATAATATATGAGATTAGCATCTACATGACTTTTTAGCAGCAGCATGACTTTTAAGTTGTTCCTTTAAGACAATAATTACATTATAGATTTAAATAGGCACTTATTGAGGTAACAAGGTACAGGTGTGTCGTGTGCAGCAGATCAGGTGATGGCAAGTTTTGGAATGTTTGGAGGAATTTGGTGGACAAGTGATCTGATGTCAAGATGTAGAGTTTCATAATAAACTACAGAGGCCTGTGGAGAGAGACAGTTGCAGAGTGCAGCACAGGGGTGATGTGACAACAACATGGTATAATCTCCAATAAACACAACATAACTTAAATTGTTTCAAAACCTCTGCAAAAGTTTAGTTTTTTGGTTCATTAGTATTTATCTGTATTTGAAGCAGAGTGTGTTAGGACTCTTTTTGTTGATGAGTGCCAACTAAGAACTGACTGATTTCAGCTTGACTGAAGAAAATCGACAATTTTCTCTTCATTTTTTTATGTTGAATTATTTATGTCGTGCACCAAACAGACTTGACATTTTTTCAGTTTTAAAATTTATCTTTAAATAATCCAAAGAGAACAAGACTTAGGGTTTCAGGTTTACTACAGTAAGTCCTTTATTTAATTTTTATTTACACCGCATGGGAATTGTAGCAATTTAGCATGTTAATCATGCAGAGTAAAGAGTTTCCTGATATAACTCTATTCACATCACTATATAATAACAGAGAATGAGGAGAGGAAGAAGGAGACAGGTGTACATAGGTGCATAAAAGTATATTGATCCAGTAATCTGTTTGCCGTGTAGCAAACATACAAACAGTCTGAATCCTATTAGTATGAAACAAATACTGTAATTACTCCATACGAGTATAATGTAGAAAAGCTATCATGTACCTGCTCATAATGTTGTCCAAATATTAATAATGTTTATTCCCTGATGGACATTTTTAAATCTACTCATTTGTAAGCACAGTTACTTGTGACCCACTGTCAAACAGCCTGTATATCAAGCTAACTGGTCCAGTCAGGTACAATACAGTCAGTACAATAATAAAATTTGACCTCTCCTTCTTCTGATCTGATAAATGGATTACTGCGTTTGCTTCAGGCAGAAGCCTTGAGGGAATTAAGATCAATTCAATTCAGTAATTGTATGTTGATTAATGACAAGCTTTGTGCACTCAATTATATTCAGCCTGAGGTATTCATATTTTTCTACAGGAAGCAATATCTGGATTCCTTTTCCATTATTTTTGAATAATCTTGACCCAGAACTGAAATATTGTAATTTTGATAGAACAATGACATATTCAAGTGACACAATAAAGCTCTTCACATGATGACAACAGTTGATTATGTTACACAAAAACCTCACAGATTTATATTGACCTCAGTCATAAATCGCTCTTTCTGTCATATGACACATATGTCCCAATGGGATTGTGTTTTGTTTGCTTTTACAAATGTACATCTCAGTGTGGGAGCTCAGACTTTGTAACGGATTGTCATTCAGATACCCCAGAGGAAGTCCTGCAGTCTTCAC
>JAPZDZ010000002.1:6137367-6149274 GCA_029783805.1 Acanthurus tennentii | reverse complement strand
ATGACCTTTGCCTCTGGTGGTAACCAGTATGGAAGCCACAGAGTTCAAAGTGAAATGTGCAGCAGGTGTTGTGGATCCTGCTTTGGCACTAAGTGCAAAGATCCATCTCAGGTGCCCAGGCAGAGCCTCAAAGGGGACTAACAAATAGTGAAGCCCATTAGAGGGCTACACACATACTTATAGAACTAAAGTTACATCCAGTAACTTCGGTTTTCAAGCCAGGTAGCCAGTTTGTGAGCGGAGTGAGCGAGCTTTGTGGAACAACAGAAAAAAAGACTTGGTGCAGAATTGAAGGACAGTGCTGATGGGATAAAGCTTCATCGTAACCTCTAATGACAGTACTCGCTTCCCACCACCAATTAAACTCTGGATGATCATTATAACTAGCAATGTTCAGTTTAGCCAGAAGGCTGATCTATCGGTTTTGAATTATACAGCATATAGGCAAAGGTGTCATGCCCTAATAAATGCTTATCAGAAATAAAATGAAAATCTGGTAGGGAAAGTGAGATCTCTTCATGCAACGTAAAGCGATGCCTTTGGGTGTTTTGTCTCTAGGTCAGTCTTGGATTATCTTGGCACCACTTGACTTGAACCCACAATTAACTTACCTACAACATTACCTTGCCTACTTTTAATGAATATAAAAGCGATTTGTGTGGCATTGTTAGGATCCTAATATATACTTTGAATCATAACATGCGTGTCTGTTAGCTAGTATCATGCTTCAGTATTTAGTCATCATTGCAGGGGCAGGGGTGGCTAGAGGGGTTGGGGGGGCTCATATAAGAAAAACACAGAAATAAAAAAGGGGGTTCATGTCAAGTGAACAAATCTCAGCGGGTTTCAGCATGCAGGTTTCTCAGACCAGTGAAGCTGACTCGTCTTTTAATTATTTCCCCCCGTTGAAGCCAACCAACAAAATACCCTAATGTCTTACTTATTAAACCTTCAATTGCTGCAAAAAGAGAGAGAGGAGAGACATGGAAAAAGATTTGTTATGGATTCTAGCAGGATGACCATGGCAGACAAATCAATTCCAAACATGGGAACTTCAGGAGTCCACTGAATGGTTTTCTACTTCATGTTTGAAAGGCCTGGTCTCTCTTCTCTTACAACTACGCTTAACAAACTTCTTATATCATAAAGCTTTATCTAACAATACTATGAAATATAAATCTAGACATTACAGACTACATTAGAGTCGAAATTAAAGACATGTCAGAATGACTTGTCTAACCTGGAGAACTCTTCAGTCCAAAGTCTTCGTCCTGCATTTCAATCAGCACTTTAACATGCCATGAAGCGGAAGAAGAAAACAACTAATGAGAATTGGTTCAAATTGTTTAACAAAAAGCAAAGAAATGGTGAAATAGAAGAAGTATACTTGTTGACAGTGAAACAGTGGCCTGGATGATTATGGATGCAGTTGGGCTGTTTAACTAATAATGGTTGGACACCAACATCAAAGCCAATGGACCTCTGTCTCCCCAGCACAATGTCAAATATTGCATTAGTGTATTTATATCTGCTTCCTCCTAAATGGTTCGATATAGGCAGGAGAAACTATATAATAATTATCTGTATGTCAACTGCTATACAATCTGCACAATAACTGCATCTTTGAGAGCTTTGATCTCCATCAGTTAGGCTCCATCAACACCCTAGCTGTAAACACACACAGCTGGGGAGTAGTTGGTCTTGAGCTGGCATGGAGCCTGTGATGTAAATCTACGACTGAATTAAGGACTGTGGAAAGATCCAGTGACAACTGGATGAACAGCAGAAAACTACCATCTGCATTTTTTGTCATAAACAGTAACTTTGGATGTACAGCCAACAGATTTAATTTAGAAAACCAGTGTTAACAAATAAAGTATTATTGGCTTGTTAAATTACTGGTTACACTGTATATTTGCTGTTACCAAAGGCTTGTCGTGAGCTCAACAAATTTAAAATAGAGCAAATAGATCATTTATGCTACTACAGTCAATTTGCTATTACTACTACAAAAGTAGTGGTGCTGACCTTCAAGAGTCTAAATGTATCAGCCCTGGTCTGAACTCTTACACTGATCATCATTCTGGTCTAGTGTTAGTCTGTACTGTGTTGAGTTCCCTCACCCTCTGAGTTTTGGCGGGAGGTGCTGCCCCGAACTCTGAAGGCCTGCTTTGGCCCTCTGTTCTTCTCATTGAAGCTCCAGCTCTTGGTGACCTTGCTGGGACTCGCCTCAGCCCCATCCTCAGCCCCTGGAGACTGGGCCTTCCCCTTGACCACAGGAGCCTTAGAAGGACTCGGGAACACCTTGTCCTTAAGACTGGCCTTCCGACTACAGAGAACAAGTAATGACAAGGAAAATCTTAAAAATTTACCTTTTTTATTTTTTTAAACAGCATCATTTAAATAAAGTAATTTACTGTTTGTGTATCATAGTCTTTATCCTACTGCTTTGTTGTTTTAAGTGAATATTTGGAATTTGTCGAACTCAGCACTGATGTGATAATAAACCTTACCTCAGCAGAAATGTAAAAAGGGCAATGTCCTACAGCAGAAGGAGCCATGTCCACATACGAATACAGTGGCACATTCAGTGGGTCAGGCAAGCAGCAGGAAGCTACAAGCAAGCATGCGTGGAAAGCAAAGTGACGGTGCGTGTCGAAAAAGGGAGAGCTGTGGTCTCATTCATTGCAAAATATGAACACAAATCATGCAAAATAATTCACCATCATACTGTTTACTCTGCTTGATACACAGGAACCAGTCAAAGGAAACACATTGTTAGGTACTCAGCAATATGCACCTTGCCTGCTGAACACAAGTTAATAAGGGCTTTAACAGCAAAAAAGGCAGCAAGCAAATCAACTGCATAAAGACATTTATAAACAGAAACCATGAATCAACCGTGACAGGGCGGTAAAAACGGATGTGCATTTTTGTTTTAATAGAAAGGGTAAGTGTGTGGGTAGATTAGCTCTTAAGTTCCTATTAAACATGAAGCTTTTCTTATAAACATTATAGGCAGAGCATTTATATAGAAGACTTTAAAAAGAAAACTAATTAGATTTTACTCTTTTTCTGTGATTCCTCTACCTTTACTTTGTTGTTGTTGTTTGTTTAGCGAGGGAGAGGCACAGAGATAGGAATATGAGAAGACACACAGACTTGCAGTGCAGTTGTTAGTATCTGTGCAGCAACTATACCTAATGGTTCTCGGACAGCACCCGCAAAGTCTGTCTTTGTGTGCATTTTCATTACTGGAGTGGTGGGCAGTAGAGGAGACACAAAAAGATAAAATAGCAGTGGATACAGTCAAAAAACAGCAGTGTGTGCCATACTGTGATGCCAGTAACACTTTATCCCAACTATAGTTCCTGTTACATTGCAACCATCATTCCCACCATATCATTACGTAACACTCAAAAATAGTTTAACATCTCTGCCTTATGTTACTTTTTCCATATGTAAAATGTATTTAGATGGCTGCAAGCATCTTTCTAATGATGATAAAGGGCTATTTTTTCATCACATGGTCCTTTACAAACCATTTTAACATTTGTTGAACTAAGTCGTGATAAAGTGTTACTACATTCTCATTATTTACACTTGTTTCTTTTATCAAAAACAGTGTGAAATCAAGCAAGTGTTCAAAATCACTTTTTCCTGAAGTGATGCCGAAAGCTAGAGTATCAAAGAACAGCTTATTGTTGAATATTTAATCAAGCTGCCGGTTGGGAGTGAGGCCAAAGTGAGCTGATCTTTGAGCACCATGTGAGCAAATGCAGCAAGACCGTTCTTGAAGGAGGCATTTTACACACAGTCACATACATGTCTCACATACAGGACTTACAATAATCCCAAACAAACACAAGCACAAGCTCACACATAAATAAACACATATACACACAAACACACAAACACACACTCACACAAACACATATCCAGTATACACACACTCCCCCAAGAAGAGTGTCTCAGCAGTAGCTAAGAGCAAAATTGAAGGAAGCCAAAGGAGGTGAGGAGAGACAAAAAAACCAATCACACCACAGACCTGGGACAGGTTTCTGTTTGAGACTCCTTCCTGTGAGAAGACAAGACAACAACTGTAACACAGTGATTTTCAGTCATGTATCGTTCCAGGCTGAGTTGGATTAGCTTTGTGGATCAGTTGTTAAGTAACAGGGAAAATGTGCAGAGAAATCTCAAGTGAAGCTGCAAAATGGTAAAAGCTGCGCTGCTGCAAATCCAAATCATACATTAGATGAGACAAAGCTTATATATTTACATGTAATATAATCCAATGCTGACATTTAATCAACATATGTGAAAACAAATATCAGTTTAAACCTGCAATAATGTATTTTTTTGTAATGCAACTTGTTCATGAACTTGAAACACAGACATGAAATATTTTCAACTTTTAAATTGGAATTATGAACTGATAAGCCAACATTTGCCTATTTGCTCATCTAGCAAACACAAAACAGTATAATTGTTCACTTGAAATTGAGTTTGTGTCCATTAGCCCACTATTCAATCTCTTTTAGTTAAATTTTTGATCTTCATTAACTTACATACATCAACTTCAGTGCATTGCTCTAGATGCTACACCATGTTCATAAGCTAGAGGCTGACTAGTCTGTCTTTCATTTGGTGCTGAGCAGGTAGTGCATAATTGGTTTTATCAGAACATTTTTGCCAAAAACAGCCATGTGCTGCATCCAAATATGTTGCTGTAAGAGTAAAACAAAACAGTAAAGTTGTAGACCGGACAGCCAGAACAATAAAAGATGCAGTAAAGCTCTGTGGAGCGAAGACAAGCCGCAGTCAGGTGACACCTTCCTGTGGCTTTGCCACTATAAGCAGCCCAGCTCACATTACACACAGTTATTTGAGCCTTGGTAATATTAATAATATTGATGTGTGGTGATTTAACATAGATGGAAAGTCCACATTATCAGCATCCTGAAGTTCTCATCATGATGAAATTAACATCATCATCATCATCATCAGCTTACTCATCCTTACTGTCATGTTGATACCTGAATGACTTGCCCTTTAGATTCCTCAGCAGGTCCAGCTGATTCAGAGGCGGAATAAGTCTGGAAAAAACACAAAGAGCATTTTGTCATTCTGTCCAGACAGTTTCACCAATTTAGTGTTGAAAGGTTAGAACTTGCCATTAGGCATTAAAGCCAATTCCATTTAGTTTGGCAGTTATCTATTCAGCAGGTCATCAACCTTTCACTTCAAATTACTAGTGGGATTAAAATGAGCATGATGCCATTTTAAAATAGAACAGACAACTTCTAGACGCATAAAAAGCAGAAATCTGCATTTTTGAGAACCACAGCTTGTTTGCTGATTCATAGCGTTGGACAGAAATATGGTTGGGTAATTTTACAAAGTAGCCATTGGCAGTGTTTGTCTTTTGAACAGCATTTCAAAGAAGTCCAGGTGTCACTGCCAACAGCATCCTCATCCACTGTAAAATTACCCTTATTGAAGCAGAAAGTGAAAAGTCACACCAGCATGCGATTCCCCACAACAGACAGTAGTATCTGATTCAACAAGCCAGTTTGGAATGCAATACGATGAGGAAACTCTGTAGGCTCAGTTTTCTTCTCAGCCTCACAGTTTTAAGAGAGATGGCAGAATGTGATATGGTGATACAGTTGTATTTATTGGAAACGCTGAATGCTAATATACAGCATTATTCAAAAAGTTTTACCCCTCACCTGTACATTGGAACAGCTACAGTCTGCTCATAAAAATCCCAAGTGCACACCAGATCTGTTCGGGAAAGGTTTGTAGCATAAAATCTCCATGCACCCTGGATGCCAGAAAACAAAAAAAATAGCTTTTTAACCTTATGTCAAAAAAGAAAGCAGAGATTATCTTAAATAAATGCGTACATTGTTTGTTTTTTTTAAGTATACCTGAATAAGGCCTGCTGCAGGGTTACGTCTCTTCTCAAAATGTTTCTGCCTGTGTTGCTCTTGAACTTTGAGGGCAAAGCCAGAACCCAGAATGCCCTATGTGGATTCAGAACAATGCAGGGATCCATTAAGTGATCAGCGATCTTTACTGACCTCTCCAGGTCAGCTGTTGCAAGAGCAGGATGTCTCAACTGCTTTTAAAACCCATCCACAGCAGAGACCAGTGAGCAAATCCAAAAATATAAGAAAGATCCCAGATTTTCACTTCTCTGCAAAGCCTTGTGGTAATGGAAATGTGAGTCAGAGGTCAGTGTCAAAAGAGATGACTTTTTCCCGCTTACTGATTGCTGACAGCCTGAACATATCTGAGCTGCACGCTCAAAGCTAACTGCTGAGTGTTGCATCTTCAAATCTCAGGTGTGACGTCAATATCAGTGACTGGACTAACAACAGCAGAAGATGTGAGCTTTCTTGCTGTAAAAGATAGTAAAAGAGCACAGTTTTTGAGGTGTTTATTTAATTCATTTAGCTTATTTCGTCAGCCCAAGTACCACAAAAATGTGATGTAACAAGCTGGCTGCTTTCCTTGCTTAGGAACTCAAATAGGGTAAAAGATTGAAATGATATCATAAAACTTGAATGCATAACGCCACATACAGTACTGTCTTATACAGAAGACTCATACTGTAACATTAAATGCACTGCTATTTCATTAAATTCAAAATGGCTGCATTCTGTTTGGGTTTCCAAGGTCTATGGTCCTGGTTCACTGACAAAATTAAACGCAGGCTAACTGAGCTATGATCATTAGCATTATTGGTTCCACCTGTGCTCATCCTGTTGACAATTCAATATGTCTGTTTACTGACAACTTTCTTTAAGTGAGCCTTTGCCCCTGTATAAATACTAGGGCCAAACATTATTATGTGATAACTTAGTTTTCATCCATTACTGATTTTTTTTTTAACAAACTATAAGCTATGTTTTAACACACATTAAAATAACACTGCACCCATTAAGTTGATATTGTGCTATAGCTAGCTAGTCATTTATTTACACAGCTGGCAGATAGAGAGCAGCAATAGCATTTGGAACAGTGTTTCATGGTAATGTTACCTGTTCAATTTTAAGTCCAGTATTCACTCTCATTAAGCTCTGCTGTTGGTTACTATGAGGTCCTAGAGGGTACTATCTGGCTCTTTAGCTACTAAATAATCCCCTTTGTTAGCTAGTTGTTAGCCTGGACACAGACCAGAGACTCCCCTAGAAAATAAAGTCCACTCAGCGGGAGTGGGCGGAGTCTCTGGTCTGGGCCCGGGCTAGCTAGTTGTAATCCAGCTAGTTGCTAACATTTTATGTCCGTTTTAAGTTTTTTGCAAGGCAAATCATGTGTATTCTTTATATCTAATTTTTTTTAACTAAAAACAATTGCTTGCTGAAAAGGGTGATGAGACAGGTGAGACTAAAAAAATATGAAATATGCAGTTGTACCAAACCAAAAAGCAGAGAGATGCTAAAACGCTCATCAGACCGTTGATTGGTCTCTATTAAAATTCCTTAAAGTTTTTACATTTTTACCTGTTTCTCAGGAAAGCGCAGGACAGTAGTTCAACATCGATAAGCACTTAACCCAATAATGGACAGAGACTAAATAACCACAAATAAAGCTCTTACAAATCAGTGCTATTACTCTTTTCACCATAGAAAAACACTTGGTTTAAAGTTGTCCTGAGCCGCCCTTATACTTACAGCAGGGAGTGCAAAGAAGGCCACCCCAATCATGCTAAACGTGGCTGCCAGCAAGCGTCCATTCCAGGTCTTGGGAACCTTATCACCATAACCAATGGTTGTGAGGGTGATCTAGTGAAAAGATTTGAAAGGTGTGATACAGGCTGTTAATATTTAGATAAATAAGTAGTGTAATAGCATCACAGACTACTGTTTTTGAGTATTCTATATAATGTGAATAAACCTTTTTTTCAGTCTTACCAGTCCCCACCAAAGAGCATCGGCATAAGTGTCAAACTGATCATTTGACTCCTTCTCCACAGAGTAGACCAGGAACGAAGCCAGAATGAGACACAGAAATCCTATGTACCATGCTGTGATAAGCTCCTACAGAGGGAACCAATAATACAAGCATTAGGGAATCTAAAGTAATAAAGGGTCATCTAGCAAGCCATGCAAAGGGCTGATGTAACCGCTGTAATTTGGTAAAAATGGCCATTCTGTAAAAATATTGAACATGATAATGTGGATCTTATGTCCTCTGTGGCAAACCAAGTTTTCATAAACGTCTTTATTTCCCTCGACTCCTCACAAGCCACACACCCACCCTCTCTCCATCTCACCACATCATACACACATACACACATTCACAACACACACAGCTGCACATTTTTCCACAGCTTATTAGTGCAAGCAACTAATTCTATTTCGAAGCTCATTAAAATATAACTGAGAAAAATGTTTCCTCACCATGTCAGAATTACTGAGGAGAGACATCAGTGGAAGTACTGCGTCACTGAAGTAGCATAGTGGAAAATAAAGGACTGCAGCTCTTTTGCATTTAACTCAGATTTTTAAAACCCTCATGGAGATATTAGTTTAGGTTGTGGAGTTAAACTTGGAAACTAATAACTTACAGTTTAGATATAGACTTGCGTAGCAGACCAAAACACATTATTGTACATTTGTACTTTATTATCTTATTGGCTAACAGCAATTATCTAAATGTATCTAGAACATCTGGGTGATAGAAGATTCCAAGAAAAAAAACACACTGCTATAGAAGACAACATATAAGGGTGGTCCCATTAAATATTGCTAGTTTCATATAGAGTTCTTGAAGTCACAAATAGGCAACACTGAAAAGTCTTTGATAATCTGCCACATAAGGATTTAATTTCCCCAGTGACAGCGGGGACATGTCCACCTCACCTTGCTCTCACCCTGGGTTTTGCCTCTCAGGCAGCATGCAGCTTTTTATGCTGGCTAAAGGGATGCAACCTTAAAAGAGTACTTCAGACATTACACTCAGCTAAATATATTATTATAATATTTTCACTTGTTTTCTGGGTAATTTCTGAAGTTATTCTAGCAAAAAGATTGTGGAGGTGGATAACCAAAGATAAGGCAGTAAAGGAAATTACTCTTTTTTTGTAAAGATTGTCTTTAAGATATAAAATTATTATATCAAGTCTATTTTTGGATGCAAAACTTTTGGCTTTTCAGGAATATTTAGTGAAGTAAATTCTGATTCAGGCACCAGACCATACATGATGGGCTGATTTAACTTCACCCTTTAATCAAAATGTGAGCGAAGGTCATTCAGTAAAGGAAATCTCAGCTCCTAGTGAACCTCAAGTGAATGGATGATCACCTTGCTGTGGGCATAAACTACAGATCCGAGCAGCTTCCAGGTGCCTCCACGGCGATCCATACGCAGCATGCGCAGGATCTGCAGGAACCTCAAACTCCTGATGGCCGAGGTGGCAAAAACATTGCCTTGAGATCCAGCCGCCAGTACAGATACTGAAGCAATCAGCACCATAATGTCTAGAGTGGGGGCAAAACACAAATATATACTGTTAATGTGATACTGGCTGGGAAGAAGGGGAAGCTGGATATTGTGTATCAATTTTTTCAACACTTTAATGTGAACAAGGAGGAGTTTTTTTCTTGCAGTTGATGGTTGACCCAATTGTTTGGTGGCAAATGGTGTTAGAGGTTGTTTGTGGTTATAAATGTTGTTTCACCTGTCTTGAGCATTGCCTCACAGAAAATAACATATGCTGAAAATTATACATGACAGAAAATGGTAATAAGATGGTAATAATATCCTTGCTCAAACCTGCCAGTGTTTGAAAATAGAAGAATGTGGAAAACACACCAGCATCTGTTCTTCTGAGAGATCAGGTGAGAGAAATGACAGGCAGCAAAGCACAAGTCAACCCTCTTTTCTCACCTATGACACAGAAAGGCTTTCTGGCAAACTTTAACCTTCCTCTCCATCCTCTGTATCGACAGCAGCAGCCGGCAGCCCATATCCTCACAATGTACTCCACTCCAAACACCACAATCGTCACAATTTCCTGTGGAGGAAACCGAGATGGTAAGTTAACCATGTGATATGAATGTACATGGAGTATAGACTTACAGCCAATAAAGAGATACCTACCAGGATGTACAAGGCACTCTCTGAGCTATTTTTGAACTCTCTGATGGTGGCAAAGACTGAGAGTATAAGACAGGAGAAGACCAAGAGGAAGCTAGAAGAGACAGGAGAACATGTAAAAATTGTCATTGCTTTTTAAAAATCTATAGGAAGAAAGACTGAATCTAAAAGAGCTGATTCACCCAGCATGTTCCTAACGTTACACATGTCTTATACAGTAGGAGAAGAAAGCAGAATTTCAGTGCTGCTGGTCAAAGCTTTAAATAATGTTGTTTAGATAACTTCAACACATCTTATTTTCAATAAACAATGTCCCAGATTATCTGGACAAACAACAGATCTCTGTTAACATCTCTTTTATTAGAAAGAAACAAACAGAAGCACAACTTTCTGTGCGGCTACTTATGATTAGGGTTGGAACGAACCATTGAGGTATTTCCACATTGGATTTAATGTTCAGCTGTTGTGATGGCTGTGATGGCATAATGTACCATCTGCGAATCAATTCCTAAAGCTTAAGTGGGCGCAGTTGGGAACTGAATGGATAATTAGAGCTGCAGATCCTGGGTGGCACCTTTATTAGTGGAAACAAGCCAAACTGCAGCAGCAGCAGCAGCAGTTTGGTCGGAATGAGTTAATAAGTAAACTGGTGAGTTATGAAGAAAGGAAGAAGTAGAAGAAGGCAAGCAGATGAAATAAGGGAAGGTGAACGCTCATTTGATCAAATTTTCCAGGATTTAATCTGAATTAATCAAATTCTGTCATATTACAGTTTCTCATTAGAAACCTCAAGTGACCCTGGGCAAAGATGCTGAAAGTTCTGGAAGAAAATCAACTCTGCAGCCACACCTCCACAAGACCGACTGAGACCATAACACCAGCACTTCATTGGATGTACGAGATCATGTGATTTGAAGATGAAGAGGCACAGCAGAGCCTGGCCCCGGAGACTTTCTTTAGAAAAGATCTTCTGGAAGGATTCCAGAGCAGAGCTAATGGAGAGTGCCTGGTGAAACCAAATACTGGGACAATGCAGGGTTTTAACAGATGCAGACATAACCAACATTACTCAAAGCAGAGATTATGTGAAAGGACAGCGAGTGTCTGAGCACAGGATCAGGTGTTATATTGATAGGATCACACTACCAGTGGAACAATTACATTAAATTATAGTCTTTGCTATGAAACAAGAGTTTATCCATATATATAAATAATTTATTATGTATTATACATGTTCAATTAAGAGATGGTTCAGTGTTTGATGATACACTGGCCATTTTAAGAAGATATAGAATATATAGAGTTGTTGTTAACACAACCACAGCCCTTACCTAGAGTCTATTTCTGTCCTCTCGGTCACTATAAGTCCATTATTAACTCTCCTTTTAGTTTTGTTTTGAACATACACCTCCAGAGAGAGAGAGCTCCTGCTCTCTTTGTCTCCCTGCTGTTCGGAGGAGTACAGCTGCCTAGAAAGATTCAAGACTAAGCTTTTTGCAGGCAAAAAGCCCCCCCAACAAGTAGCATACAACCAAAATGAATACAAAAAATGAAATCATTCATGCAGCTTTAAAAATGTAGAGAGAAGCTGTGATGTATCAGAATTTCCCCCATAAGACCTGGAAAGTGCTAACACCAGCCCTGACACACACATTTCTACAGTCCCGGAACAATCACTGCATCATCTGCACCACGTCTACCATGGACTTAATCTTATGCACTGTCGGCATATTAAAACTAAAGATTAGACTTTTCATCTAATCATTTTTAATCCAGGCATCACTTTAAGTAAGA
>JAPZDZ010000002.1:6119830-6136112 GCA_029783805.1 Acanthurus tennentii | reverse complement strand
CATCTGAAGAAAAACAATTTTTATCTGTACCGGAAACATATCTATGAGGGGGATCAGAAAAACATAAACTTTGCATTAATCATGCTGATACCTTAAGAAAGAGAGTAGATAATTAGCTTCAAGTAGTACCAAAAAGACAAAAGGGGTCTTATTGGTACAATGTACAGTTAAGTAGATCTCTTTTTATGTCTTATATACATTAAAACACTGTATAACATAAATTCTTGCAAGCGAAGAGGCAGACTGGCTGCAAGTCAAATTAGTTATCACTTTATGCAACTTCCCTGACTCAACCTTGCCAAGCTCATCAGTACCTACTAATGAGGACACTTGCTGAGAAAGGAGAGGGACAGAACCTGCCTCCTGAAGCAGTCAAACAATTAGCTGCTACAGCCACTCGCCTATCATTCCCTTTGCCATCAGCAGAGGGAAGTCTCCAAAGATTCCTTTATACCCCTCCATCATACTGTCCGTGGATACACATAGCAGCTCACAGCTAAGAGAGACTCTGGCAGGGAGATATGGTCGACAATAGACTACATGAGGTCTTGTCAGGACAGAACAAAGAGGGTAACTTACAGTGTCTGACTGCAACGTGCAGATAGTACAAAATGTGAAATATTAAGGCACCAATTTCCTTTCAAAAAGATGGTTGATAACATCATTTATTTGATCATTGAAGATAAACAATGTTTCAATTACTGATAAATTAGCATTCTGATACCACATGCACCGCCAAAATAAGAGCTCTATGGTCACATACACAAACAAGTACACAGTATTTCACATTTCACGCAATCTGTTATCTCTGTCCCCAGTAAAGCCCCACTTAGAGTGAAAATCACATTTACACTTGCACTCAACAAACAGCCACAGGCGCAACACAAACACGCCTCCACTTGTTGCCTGAATGATCCGGACGAAATCAGTAGCAACCCGACTATTGATCAATCATGCTGAGGGGACTGTTGTTGGAAGCAGAAAAGCCTGCATTTCCTCCTGAGCTGCAGATAAAGAAACATTGATTTGCCCCTCTCAGCACAACATTGCCTTCCCAGACGCAGACATACTCATCCTGCTAAATTTAGACTGCGACGAACTCGAGGAGAGCAAATAAGGAAGACAGGGATTTTTCACTAAGCAAATCGTGCCTGTAAAGACTGCAGCGTCCACTCAGTGGGTGCCCCAGGGGGATGTTTGAGGGTGATGATGACTTTCTGGGGCCCTAATCTTGTGTAAATAAATACACAAGTGACCCTGCAGGTGTAGCTACCTGCTGTCATTGTGTTGCTTATGAACCACAGAGGGACCTTGTACTGCATGCAGCAGCCACAGCCGTCATATCTGGTTAAAACCAAGAGGTTTTCATGTTTTAAAATATTAAATCTTCAGTTCTCATGCTGTATTTTGTGCAAGATAAAAGGTATGTAGCTTATTCAAAAATTACCAAAGAAAAAGTACATTAACAGCTACCAATCCTGCATCTTATGCTCCATGTAGCTTCAAAGCAAAATGTGGAGTGAAAACTTGATCAGTGCAATGAAATACACAATACAATCAAAGGTTGTTAAAACCTCCATTAAAAAGAGATTCATGTGAGTTTGTGGATGAGATAAAATGTACAAGATTTACAAGTGTGGCAAACAGTTAGAGGAACAGCAGATTCTCTCTGTAGACTAATGGTTAATAGCTTGCTACATAAATATTTACACAACCATTGTAATCAGATTACATTTTTATTTTTGACAATGTTTGATACCTCCAAGATATAATGACAAAAGCAGACAAAGAAAAAAGGGAAAGTAGAGAAGAAATCCCTCTTCCATGATCTAAATCAATAAATTTGGAGCAAAGAAGGGGAGTAGACAGAAGAAGTAACAGTAATAAAGTTTCCAAAATTTTACAGAGCAGCAAATTTAAATAAATATAAATTAAAAAAGAAAACGTGTCTGTCCTTTATGGTAGGCTATTTCAGAGGCTGACAAAACTGAGTTTATCCCTGCTGCATGCCAAGCAACCCTGAAAACGGAGAAATAAATTCAAATGATTTTTAACCTGCATTAACTGAAACCACTTGAGGCAACAGGAAAAGGTTATAAACACAACACCTACAGCTGACCTTTTAAAGGCAAACACACACATTAAGCAGATAGGAAGCAGCGCTTCCACCTGATTATTGTAGGTCAAAGTCATGGTCCTTTTAGCTCTGTTTTTGGTCTCAACCATCTTCTGAGGGAAAAGTCTGTCCCACAAGCTTTGTCCCAGCTTTGTCTATTTGCTGTTCTGAGTTGGGGAGACAATGTAGAGCAGGGACTTTGTGTTGATTAAACAGCTCACTTCTGTCCCCAAAAAACAGGAGCATGAAATGAGGTGAAGTGAGGCAGTGCTATGCTGAGATGCTATAAAGCTCTGAATTAAAAAAAAGTATTGTGTACAGCAGTAACAAGTGGAAATGACTTAATAAAGTGACTCAGTATTAGTTCTCTAGCAACATTTATCAGAGTTTGCATATTTTATTTAACATTAGCCTAGGCTAACTGGTTGTTCTCAGGAAAATAAAGGTTTTAATGGCAAAAACCCTGTAGTGTGTTTAGTCGGTGCACTTTCTGGGAGCTTTCATGTCAACATCATGAAGGACAACATTATTAAATATTAAAATATCCTAACAGCTTTCTGGGGCCTCTCATCACCATCACTGTGGGACCCAATCCATTTCTAGCCATAACCCAACTACAGGACTCAGCATTCAGATTCCCTCCTCTCCTAAAACAGACCACTCGATCACATCTCTGCAGCTTGGCAGCCAGCATCTGTCTGCTAAAGTCCTCTCCTTATTTCTTTCCCCTTGTTCGTCTTCAGCTAAACAGCTCAGCAGAATTGTGAATAACTGGACCATGTCCTCAATCTGTCTCTCCGAATCACTTACTAAAAGTTTGACCGAACATTTTGTTTTCACTGATTGATCACTTTCTGAACTCTTTCTTTTGCCCTCCTTTCTTTGCATCTGTCTTCACTAGCATTCTTCTGTTCCACATCGGGGTCTACTGATGTATCTTGACTTGTAACAGCTGCAGAGGCCTTTCAATTTTCTCTCACAGCTGGTGCTTACTGCAAGAGATCACACTGAGGCTCCAGTTCAAGCCAAATCACTGAAGATATAAGAGCTATGATTTCTGTATCAGTGCAGGAACATACACTCACTTTGATAGATCGGAAAGGATGCTGGGCTGTAGCTACAGAGCAAAGGCTGACAAATAAGAAGTGTCCTCAACAAACTGTCTCCTCTTTGAGGAATTTGTGTCAACAAAAAACAGAGACACACTGCAGCTGCTTTGCCAACTCGCTGCTGGATGATGCCTGCGCTGTAGATGTATTTTCACAGTTTTTTCCTCCGCTCCACTCATAAGAACTTAAAAATGTTCAAACCCAGTTATAGTGCACTGAGTTTTACAAGATGCTAAAGATTTAGATCTCCTGGAACAAGCTAACTGCGAATCACTCTGTCCCTCCCCTTTAACGGATGCTGGAACAGTACACGAGGGGAAAAGTGGCCTTGGTCTCCGACAGCTAGACAGATAAAGTGAGAGAGGAAGAGAGACAGGAGGCAGCAAGACAGAGAGTGCTCAGGATGGATATGTTCCACTTATTGATCATTCACACATGCATTACAAATGAGCCTGAGGAAGTAAAACACCTCCAAACATTTCAGGCGGACACCCATCAAATAGAAATAACTGTCGTCCGAGCAAGAACACATTTTACAGCGCAGTTTTTGCAGGTTCAAGGTAGCCGTGTCATTTTGTTTGCCAGATGGTGTTTTTTGAAGCAGAGATAAGTTGAGGAATGAAGGGAGTAGGGAACAGATTTGACTAAAGTCAGCACATGATAGTTTTATAAATCAGCTTCCTGAAAGAGTTGGAGGATTAAATGAAGTGTGGTGGCTATGAATAATGCATAGAACAGCCAAATGCAACAGAGGCAGCGTTGTGGATACTCTATACAGATGTTCTTTCTCAGGATGGATGGCACGGTGTGAACTCTGTGCGAATTTGTGGTAACTGTAGGTGTGTCGCAGTCATGTGAATGGGCTTTCCAGAGGATTCTCAGCAGAGGATTTTAGGCAGCACACATGCAACTGACCCTGTTGTAACTAGGTTGCTTGGGTTGGTTTGGCTTCCAAATGCTGTATTATCCTATAAAAAAACATCTCTGCTGCCTGCTCTAGATTCAACATGGATGAAGCTGGCACCATCGCAACACTGGTCAATAAAGATCTCCCAAAAAGCAAAAAAACAAGTGGTGAAGAATGAGTTTTAGCTCGCTGCTATAGTATTCAGTTAATATTTCAAAAGCACCCTGAGGGCCTGTGTGAGTGTGTGTGTGTGGTTTCACATTAAAGCAAAGGCTTACTTCTGGGCATCCAGCCGTCTCTGGGGGGTCGATATGCTCTGCACAGTGAATTCCTTAATGCTATGGCCATTTCAACTCCTCACTACCAAGCATGCAGTATCACTGAGTCAGAAGGATTCAGGCACCGCTGAAGGGTAAACTACAAACTGCAGTTTACCCATCTTTTCATTTGGAGATTAGAGCTTATATTTTTAGGCTACATGCTGTAATTACCATCTTTCACCCTAAAAGGCAGCAGAAATCTATTTCAAGTTGCATGTTTTAAAAGGAACTCACTGATTTTACACAGAAAGTTCAGTTTGCTTGTAACAGGGAGAACTACACAGGTTGTGCAAACAGCTGAATAATATTTTCTGTGACTCTGGAGGGGGGGAACAACAACAAAAATGGATGACAACATATTTTTAACAGAAAGTCTAGATGTGGGCGGCTGTGAGACAAGGCGGGTGTAGCTAAAAACATTGTTGGTTGCATTATGGGAAATGTAGGATCTAAGTCTGTGTATCTTTGCTTCTGCTGCGCACATTCTACACATATTCATGCTCCTTTTCTATACAAATCTGTCTCTTTATTAGTCTCTCAACTTTTCTGAAGTGCATCAATGAATTGCTGCAGTGTCACATGGAAGTGTACAGACTAACGGATGCACCCCCCCCGCCCCCCCCAAAAAAAATGTAGTCAGTGGGGGCTTGCATGATCAGAGGTCACACATCACTAACCTATATCATTTATAATGCCATCACTGGAGTCTATAAATTCATTTTAACCAACTGCAAAAGGCAAAGCATCGCGTTCTCGCTACCAGAAGCTCACAGACTGTCTGGTTTCTCGCCGTAGTATCCAGAACACTCCCTTTGCCTGCACAGATACTGTCGGTATGTGGAGTCCACATGACTGTGCAGAGCTGGACTGCAACGTTAATTACTGAAAGTAGTGATGCGGCGCGGAGCTGTCCACACACCGCGGTGCTGAAACCCAATGCTGCCGCAACACATGGGAACTGTGATCAGTGAAAAAAACAACGGTGTGTAAAATGTAAGCGCATGTCACACATACGTGGGTTGCAGGAATGTTTTACAGCATCAACAGTTAAATCAAAAAACAACCTGCCAGTATGTCAGAATGACATAAGCATGAGTTGCAGTATTAAGAGTTAAAGCAGGAGTTATGCAGGTGACGTGATACCCCTCCTATAATCAGACTATAGCAGCTTGGCAGCATTAAAAAAGGCTTAAAGCTTTAATGCGCCATCTGAGCCATGCAGAAGGAGACACGAAACCCGCAAAACTCCAAAGCAGCTCCCCCCAAAATCCTCACACAGTAACCGCGGTGTGTCCCAAAGTAAAAGGCCACGATGACAGAATCAACATGCGAGCATCACTTACACATAAGCGTGATAGATGAACGCCCATCCCCGCGGTCTCTCCAGCGCATTATAAAGGAAATTCTGTAGTTTCCGATAACTGGCATTTTTCTTCGACGGTCTGGGTCTCCCGGCTGAGATGCTGGACCTCGGTCTGCAGAGGATGCCGCTCCGTTTGGTGCTCTCCGAACCGGCGATGAGAAGCGCCCCATCCCTGCTGGATTCAGGAGCCCCGGGGTCCAATCCAACAAACCCGACTTTGTGCTTCTTCTCTCCGGCTTGAGTTGGGTAAACCCCGCCGTTGAGAGATTTCTGCACCATTCTAAAGTCGAGACGACTCTAACGAGGAGTTGTCCGTGCCCTTGCCGCGGGGATGCATCACCGGTGCTGAGGGGTGTGTGCTGCTGGTGAATGCAGTCGGTGTCGGTCCCCTTAGAAAACCAATTGCAATAACCATGCGAAACTGCACAGTGTAAGCTTTTACCTTACCCCCTTCCGGCCATTTGACAGACAAGGCGAGGAGAGAAATGCACATGATTTTCACTCCACAATCTAATCACGCTGGCCATCAGCAATTTAGAGGCTCTCTGCAGTCATTTAATGGGCCAGACAGGCATGACAAGCACCACAAAGTTAAACTGATCATGAAAGCAGTCTTATTGTGGTGCAATAACATCTGGTTTGTCAATTAAGAGCATACTATCAAAACAATTACAAGTTGTTGATTGGAGGGAGATTGTTATTAATGTTGATGGGAAACGGTCTTGTCCTGTTTCCAAAGCATTTATCCTGAGGTAACCTTCCATCCTCTCCACTCAAGTCCAATATAAAGGCTGTGAGGAAGACTTTCAGTTGATGCTGCATGTTCATGTAATATTTATAATGTGGAGATTTCTCTAGGCAGAAAATGGCAGATAAAACTGTGTCAAGCTCTGTTTTGAAGATCTGCATTCTCTGATAAACACATACAGTGCTTTGAAATCTGAAAGTATATTTTACCATCACTTAGACAAATGAGCCCTCACTGAATTTTTGGACACTGAAATGCAAAAGGATGTTGAATAAACCGCTATGACTCCATGATGCACAGCTGTATGTTCTAAATGAATTCAGTTTCTCCCATGATAAGCATAAGATGAGCTGGAGAGCAGGATGTGATCAAAGAGTGTGTGCTCAGTGACTTAAAGCAAAATAATGAGTAAATGGACTAAAAAAGAAACCACTTCAGTTGGAGGTCCAATCCTCCAGGGGCACTTAGTAACAGCCTGATGATATGGTGTGTGCAGACGAAGAGAAGTAATAATCTTCTGAGTCATTCATGTGAAACTACAGTCAAATTCGGTAAAACAAAGGCAACATAAACATGGGCAGGATAATTACAAGGTGAACCATTGACAAGAGGGAAACCACTTCAGTTTTGTGTGTATGTGTGTGCACGCACGTGTGTTGACATCTTTTATATTGAACACCACTTAGCAACATCGCTGCTCCACTGAAGACCAATCTGCATACTGAGAACATTTTATTTACTATCTTGTTAAACTTGCATTTACAATTATAATTTTAGAAAGATTCAACAAAGATTCTTTGTACAGTTATTTTCAAGCAACATAAAATTGCAAATAAAGTATATACAAGAACATTAGAATAATGTAAATACACGTGTAATCAGTGACATATTTGTTTGTCCAGCTACACCAACATGCTGCAGTCATTAGCTAATTTAAAATGGTGACACATACTTAAAGCCAGGCTATGACAACTACTCCTGCTTTTTGAGTTTACATAATGTGCACTGCTCTGATTAAAATCCAATTTGACGAGAGAAATTATAATATCTACTGGTTCTCATATGGCAAAAGATGGATGCAAATTTACAGTGGCAATGCTAGTGCTAATGGATGTGCAGAGGCTATTTCAACATGCTAATTTGAAACTAGACAGCTTTTAAATAAATAAAAAGGACTAAGTGATCTGTCTAATGAATGCAGCATGTCCAGACAGATTCTTGAAATGCTTGTCGAACCTTTTTTATTCCCATTTAAAAAAACAACAAGTCGTCAGTGAGGTTACGGTCAGCAAAGAGAAACGGCTTCTCTTTAAATACAGTCATGAATAGAAAATGTTTTATATACTATATTATCTCCATAAAAATAATCCAGTTTAACTTAAGCATTACTCTGCTGCTGCAAGACACATCCTATCTTTTTTCTCTGACATTGTTACAGTTTGTATGTACAAGAAATTAAAACCTTAAGTAAAATAATGTGACCTTGTTTCAGTCACTAAATGATCCCTTTGTTTACAAATATTCACAAACTGCATACAGTACTTTTTGCTAACACTGCAAATTGAATGAACCAATGGTTGCGCTTATCTTTATACCTACAGTGAATACAGCGGTTTGAAGATGATGTAAAAACCAATTTAAAAACCTAAAGAATGTCTTAGTTAACTGAAGGCAATACTTCAACTAGTACATTTGAATTAATATATTAATAATTTAACAATGATTTAATATCCAAACCTGTTGACTTGGCTGCTAATTGAAAAACAACCTTGTAAATTTTGCTTTAGCTTCCTTTGTCCTGATTCTAATTAGCTAGCCTCTGTTCATCTTCCCTCTCTGGCTCTCCCTGAAGATCAAAGTAACACTTGCTGACATGATAAAAGTCCAAACACATAAATAAAATACACAAGCAATACGTCAAAATAATGGCATGCCATTGGTCCTTTAAATACTGTTCAATATGTAGGCTGGAATGCTTGTAGATTTTGTAATACCTGATATAGTATAAGTGAGGGATACAAATGCTCCTTCTGGACACAATAAATAACTATCCTTCATATAGTGCAGTAATACAGTACTCACACTAAACCTACAGTAATTGCACAGTAACCACATGCAAACCCCCCCTCCCCCGATTATTCATCTGTCCCTCAATCCCTACTTCCATCTCTCTGTCTATTCACTAACTTTCTGCATCTATTTAGCCAACTAACATTTTTGAATACCAGAGTAATCACAAGTATTCTACATCACTTGGGTCCAAACATCGAGCCCTGGGGAACACCAGCCCGAACAGAGAAAGAGACAGCTCTGTGGAGTTGCAGTCCAAGGCAAAATGGAGAACATTTGCATTTAAAATGACAGTCAGCTACAGGTAGTTTGGTTAATCCAGTTAATAATAAGAGCTTGGTTATGAGCATGATCACTGTGGATGCTTTTTTTTTTTTATGAGCCGTCAAACAGGCATCTCCCTTTCACTTTTGTTGTGAATATTTTGCACCAGTTGTCAAGTCATTCATGTCTGCTTTGTGGAGACAGACAGCCAAAGCAGTAATACTTCTATCTGGGGGTGTTCCCAGTTTAACAGAACATGACTAGTCTTGAGTTTCAGCTTGCATCAGTCTCATTGTAGGCGCTCCCCAGTAACTGAAATTAGTCATTTTTAAAGTCTCGTTAAGCCTGCATGTTGCACTGAAGACTCTAGTGGTATCCATTGTGAAATGATCCCTGTGTATCTGGGGCAGTGGGGGAGGGGGGGAAGGGTCTTTCCATTGGCAGTGTCTCTTGGAAAGAAAGCAGGGAGATTTTTCATCCCTCATATCTTCCTGTTCCATATTCACCCTTTTTCTGATGATGTCTATGGAGTTGTTTTTTTTTTTTAAAGTTCTCCATCTGAGGGTGGCAAACACAGCTTGAAGAGTCTGTTCAAAGAGAAAACTTAAAATAAGAATCCACCATGTCCAAGACCATAACTGGTATAATGTACTAATGATTTGGGAATAGGCAACTGAATGTATTTTTTTCCTTACCTTGGAAATGATGGAGGCATCTGGTCCATTACCTTGAGATTTTTTGCAGAGAGCTCAACTCTCGCCCCCTAGTAAAAGAGAAAAAACATATGCTGTAAGGGCCACATTGATCATCACAGTCAGCTGAACTGGCCTGAATAACTTAACATACAATGTCTTCTTGCTGTAATTCAGAGGATGTGATTTAAAATGATTTTTCCAAAAGTATGTATGGTTAAAGTGTAATTTCACTGAGTCATTTTTGATCAAAATAGTTATTCTAACTGTAAATGTACTTTAATTCGGGCCATGTAATTAGCAGCATTTATCGTTTTAAGTAAAATTGTACTATGACAACATGATCATACCATGTTATCATTTCTTATCACGATCATTTATCAAATAATGTTGTTCAAAAACATAATTCCAAGCAAACTGTATCTGTAAAGTAACAGCGCACCCGTGTTTACTAAACTTAGTTACATGAAAAGGAACTATATTTCAGAGTGTAAGTCAAACAGAGATGAAATGCCTCTGAAGTTTACCTGTTTGCGCATGATATCCATGGTCTGCATGATGCAGCGCGGCATGAGGCCGTGGTTCCTGGCTAAGATCATTGCCTGTTCCAGTGTCACATTTAAGGTACACCTGCAAAGAAAACAAGGCTAAAAGTCAGCGCTGTGTGAGCCTCTCTAACAAACACTAATGTCCATATGTGCACCTGCTGGACACCTTGAAGCAGAAATGAATTCAGACACTGAGGCAAGGCTGCGCTTTTGAGGTTCAGTGGTGCATGTCATCCCCTCTGCTCTGTGTTAATCTTTATCTTAGCTGACAGTCTGGTGTTGCTACACAAGCGGTATCATAATGTTGGCGTATTGGCAAGCTGACCTCTGCATGCCTGTACCACACATGGTGATGTGGCAGGCTCCCAGGCGGTTACACAGCTCAGAGGACACACACAGCACGCTGACACCTGACGGGTGGCCCTGGGCACTCGAGCGCACATTGACGTAGGACTGCATAAGCCGACAGAGGTCGTCCAGTGTGTTCAGGGGTCGCAGCAGCTATTAGGAGAAGACATTAAAGGTTGGAGAGGGTCAGCGGTTACATAGACTGCTGACATGATTATAAATACAATACAATACAAAAAAGTTGCCATCTTACCAAGTCATATAGACTACTATTGAGTGTTAAAATTTGTATTTTATAAACCAAGCATAGGAAAAAGTCAATTGTTTCCCATATAATTTCTTCTGTTCTGGTAATTATATGAAGCTAAGTGACACTTTAATTACCGGAGAAGAACTTTTTAAAAGTAGCACAGTAATATCAGCTAAATTTGAGAAAAGTAAAACAGAAAAAGTTCATTTGTATTAGAAACAAGCAAAATAATCTCATACTTCTCTTGGTATCTTTCAAATATTTAATACTTGACTAAGATTAACTGACTTGTTAAGATGGCAAATCAGCAGAAATGGTGGGAAAACCACCAAAAATTAACACACAAAGAAGTTAAACTCCTTGCAGTCTTTGAGAATAAATCATTCTACATTGAAACTACTGTTTGCTATTCAGTTTTAATCAGTGGAATCTATTTCAGCTACAGTCAGGTGAGGACACTAGGATCTTCAGGTTCAAAAGTGTTGAGGTTAGTTGGAGTTAATGGGGGAGTCTTGATGAGTGGGGGGTTTCCAGTGGAGGGAACATGACACCAGTTCATCTTACTTTTGAAATGCTTGGTTGAAGGTCTCTAACTTCAAGGCCCAGTATCTGTGCTTGCATTTATATCCAGTCACAAAATTATATAAAAAATGGACTTATATTACAAAAAAAGGATTTAAGTTGTGTGATAAAAGACCATACAGACTGCAATGTCCACAGAAAAGGCAGTAAATGGGAAAAAGATCAGAATAAGTGTATATTTACCTGGTCTATCTTCATTGCTGTGGTGTTTGAGTCCGTAGGGAGATTGGACTTCTCCAAATAGAAAGCCCTGTCAGGACAAAAAAAAAAAATCTATTTCAGTTTTTATAACTCTCCATCTCCTTTGGAAATCTACTGATTTTTTTCTCCTCTGACTCACACTGTGTGAGAGCTGAGTCATCTAGCATCTAGAGTACCTCACTTTATAGAATATGCATCTGCTACAGTAAATGTTTCATCATTTATTGATGCTGCGCGAGTCATTACGTTGAAATTACTGTGCACATATCAGAAATCATGTCAACATATTAACGGGCTTTTAGAGGACTTGAAAATGATATAAAGCAATGAACAATAACAATAACATTATATCTTTCCAACTTCAAAATGCTTTAAAATATACAAGATTTTACTGTAAACATTTTGTTTTTGAACATCTTACATTGCAGAAATTGTCTAAAATCTATTGTGCTATTCTCAAACAGAGATACAGTGACTATGTTTTGACTCATTAACCACATTCACAACAAAGTTTTAATGACACATGACGATGTTTGACAAATAAGGAGCCTTTTGAGCAATTAGCAAACCTTTCATGTAACCAACAAAATCCCATCAGTCAAAATGCAACTTTGTTAGGGACAGAATTAAAGAAATGGTACAGTTGTCACCTTAAAAGATGTAGACCTTGAAAACAGAGTAAAAATTACACTTAAACAGCAGTCAGAGCGTAATTTCTGCTTGCTTATGCAACACCACAGAATGAACTCTCCCTTTAAGGTGAAATATATCCTGAGTGCTAGTGAGTGAGCCACTGGAGGGCTGTGTTGCAGTGCACAGCATAGTGTACCTGAGTCTGCGGTAGTAAGCCTTGACCTTCTCTAGTGAGACAGCATTGGTGCGCTGCTGGAACTCCTCCATGGCTGCATAGTCCTGCTGGGACACTCCCTCTGGACGGTCGAGTGCTGGATAAAACAGACAGAAGGCATTGAGATGAGCACACACGGGCACACACTTACAGGATCACTTATTCACATGCCCACCAACTTTCACCCTAAACTTTGAAAACAATCATTATTTCTTAAACTAACATGAACATAATTTTAATGCTAACTCATCCAAATCCAAGCCAAACCCATCCAATTTAAGTAGCTTTGAGTATATTTCTAATATTGACTGCACATGTTGCTTTGAAAAGTGAGGACTGTAAAAAATCTCCTGCCATTAGAGGAGTTTTCCATCTGTATGTGGGCATATGGTGCTCTCAGGTATACCCACACACTACAAATTGACATACTAACTTCAGTATCTGCAATATCACATGGTGGCCCATGACACTCCAACGTGCAGAGAAGATAAACTACCAGTAGGTGGCAATGTTCATCCACTGATCAGTACTGCTGAATGGCTTGCAGCACTTTGTTCTTCAATGAAGTAGATGAGAGCAGTATGAGCTCTCTCTTTGGGTTAGTGTTCCAACTGGCACTTATCTATGGAAAATTAATGACTATTTGGCAGACAGGCCTGATGAATAATGCAATCCATTCATACTAGGCCAGCTGAGACTGATGGAGAACTGAGAGGAGCATTGCAAAAGAGAAGAACGTAAAGGCAGGGTGTTTTAAATTGGCCAATAAAAGCCTTCGATCTAAATCAATAAAAACTATCAGGAAATGTGCAGATATGGGAACCAGCATATCGCACTAACAGTGATTTTAAGTGATGCCATTCAATGTAGAATGTACACGATAAGTTTTCATGTACTCTTTTAATGTGACTGCATGTCTTTGAATGAATTAAGCAGTGAGTTTTTTACTTTTTAATTTGATATTTTAATTTGCCTAATATAAACTTCAATTTTATGCTAAATTTTTGATCTTCCTTAAACTTATTATATTTAATACTTCTGCTTTGGTACTTAGGTATAGTTTTCCAAAAGGAGCGCCACATTTCTCTACACCCTGTCCCCCCGAGTTTTCCCTCCAGTTCCGCTCTCCCACTCTGCTCCGTCTCACCCTTGGTGAAGAGGACGGTGTGGAGCTTCACGCTGCCTCCGTTTTGCAGCCGACTGGGTAGCTCACTGAAGTGACAGCTGTCCAGGTACAGGGTGACCCTCAGGGCCTGCCGGCTGCCCTCCACCTGGTAACACACTGGTGTGTCTGCAAAACACAGAAACAAGCAGGGTGGACATTAACAAAGACTGTGCTATTATACTTTTGGCTATCTGAGCCACTTACAGTCATGTTGAGAAAATCTGCAATATACATGCTAGTATGTCCATAAGCTGATGCAGCTAAATGCAGTAGCAGCAGACAAATTCACTGTGATTAATGTTATAAATGTGATTAATACACTTTAAAGGAAACATAGTTAAAGAGATTGATCATTGACCTTATTATGAAAGGTAAGGATGTACAAATGGACCACTTACGTGTTTTTATGTCATGTTCAAAAACATTTTTTAATGTTTTTGCATCTACAACAAATGTGGTTTAAAAGGCATTTACTGTTTGTGGGCAGAGCAGAAATCTCTTAATAATTCTGTAAACAATACACGACTAGTAATAATCTATAAGCTGATTTCACCAAGCATTTTCTGAGAGTGGCACATGAGCAGCTCTCAGAAAATGGAAAAGATGACCTTTTACTGAGCGACCCCAAGGGTTAGTGCTCTTTCCTGGAGAACCCATCAAGCCATAATCCTGTGGAATTGGCAGTGATTATTGAGGCTGAACTCAGGAGCTTCAGGCTCTGCGAAGCTTACATGATACTAACCTACCTACAGTGCAGCTTGCAACTTGCTGAAGATGCTATTAGCAAATCAATACTGTCCAATGGAGGCTGCCGCCACAAACCATATGCCTGCACTGCAGCAGTCTGAGCAGAAATTGCATCTTCAGCAAAACAGTTTGGCTAAAAATTTTTTTTTTTTATCAAGGTGCAAGAGTCAGCACACTCTATAAATCACTACATGCTGCATATTTCTGCACTATTAACTACACAATTAACATATGTTGCATGCATTGATTTGCATGCTTTTGCACAGTGCATGCACGTGTGCACTGTGCTAAAGTACTTTCGGATGCCGAGTGTGAACCTGTAATAGCATATCCCTGCTTTATCCATGGCTTTGCACCCTAAAAGCAGAAGTGCATGTTGTGCTTTTTCCTTTGAGCGGCAATCTCTGCTGGCCATATTGAGGCTGCTGAAAAGAGACCTGATTGAGGATGCAGTCCTCCTTTGTATCTGCTAGCTTTAAGGCTTTTGGCAGCCGGAGTGTCTTCAATGAACACAGACACTGAGGTTATTAAAGGCAAAAATACACCCAGGTCTTAAACTTTAAATACACACACTCAAGTCAAGATGCTCACAGTGCCGACTGTGAACAACCTGGGAATACCTTCATTTAAGGTTACTGCAGTACTCCACTGAATTCAAATGCTTACTCTGGAAAAAATGTTGCGATGTTACACAGTTTGACAGGACAGAAGTGATGAAAACCACATAATCATTTTCATTCCCTGAGAATGACAGAATTTCTCTATACTGCAGCACATGCTGCCTTTGGTGTAAGAACATTATGTATGTATGTGTAGGAGTAGTTAAAGGCACTTTTTGTGTGTATCTATGGCTGCTTCCTCCATGTATTTGTAAGTATTTCATTTGTCTCAGAGCAACACTATAGTTTAAATGAAGCCTGTCAGAGTCTTTCAGAAAAGTACTATTTAATCTTTAATACAACGACAATGTGGATGAGACTCTGCCCTTGTTTAAGATGATTTATAGGGCCATTATAGTGTTGTTTTGGCTCTCTTTTCTGTTTCTCTCCACTGAAATGAAAATTGAATCTTAATCTGAAAAATGGCAATTTCACCCTCAATAGCTGCCCAATCCACATAATGGAACTTTATTCAGAGATGGTCAATTCATACAGCTGCTCATTAGCAGCACTGTGGTTTGAATGAACCAAGTCAGCCTTTGTTGATAGAGTTTCTTACTTGCAACCAGGCACTCATCTTCCAGTTGCCTGAAGAACACAGTGACTTTGTCCAAGTCCAACAGGGCTGCCTTGGTGTCTTCCAGCATGGTCCGCTCCTCTTTCTGCAAGAGGAGAGAAAGAAAGCTCAGAGGTCACACCAGGAACACAGTTCTGATCATTTAAAGACAGCTGCAAGGCAAAACAGTCATAAAGACCCATACCACAAAAACTGCTCAAAAACTGCATCAGATCAGGCTTACAACATAAAAAGCTAAATTACAAAGTAGGGCTGCATAAGAAAACCCATTAAATGAAAACAGAAAACCTGTTCTCACCAGGTGTGGCGCTAATGTGGACTGGAAGTGCAGCAGCACGCCAATGGCAGATATTTGCTCGAGCCACTTGCGGCTGGTCTCTTTGCTGTCTTCCTGGTACTCGCCAGCATTGTTGAACCGCAACCGCAGTGCCGCGAGCAGCTGCTCCGCCAGCGTGCACAGGGCACCCGTGGCTGCCTGACAGAAGATCACATCACGTCGCAGCTGCAGTGACGTATCTGGTGTTGGGGGGGTTAGAAAAGTTTTGATGTCAGAGACTGATGGAGAGAATCAAGGGGTACAAAGGTTACACCGTAACCTTCCTAATTACACAAGGCCTGGAGAAGCTCCAGTACATGTACTTTATTCCATTAGCCTGGATCCCCTGAGAGGACATCTACCATAACCAGCACCATCTGCCACTGTGCACAGTTCAAAGTGACTAGAGCATCATGTACTCTGACACCAACACTCATTCCTGTACAAACATGC
>JAPZDZ010000002.1:6066528-6088520 GCA_029783805.1 Acanthurus tennentii | reverse complement strand
GTGTGTGTAAAGCAACATAGGGAAACTTAAGCAAGTCTCTCATTGTCTATCGATTGCATTGAAACATCAAGGGGTAAAAATGGGGTAAGCTACAGCTGAGGGTCCTTTGCTAGTGAAAGTCTGAGTGTGTGTGCTCAGTGACAGGGGTGAGTGTGGCAACTTGGGCCTTTCTGTGACCCAGAAGAAGAGACCATGAGGGGGGCTCATTACAGACAAGAGCACATAGGGATAAAACAGTTTAGGCATTTTGCCAGGACTTGAGGGACACTGGATCCAAGCTCTTGTGAAAACCATCTGATCTTATGTAACAGCAATTTGTGAGGATCTCCTTGTGAACAGCATAGCATTGCAGTCACATTCTTGGAACCTGAAGGACCCAGACACCACAGAAGCAAAGAACACTCACTTTCCCATGAAGCACTTGGGCACAATGCTGAGCTTCCTGCGTCTATCCTTAATCAAGTGCCTACTCTTGGTCATCATCATGTGGTAGAGCTTCTCCCCCTTCTCTGCAATCATCACATAGGCGTCCCGCTCCATTCCGAGTTTAAGACCTAAAGTCAAAAGAGAAAAAACAAGTAAGATCCAAGTGGACTCGTCAACCTTACCATCAGCAGAAAAAACAGTAAAACAGTGAACACTTTTTAAGTGAGTTGACAAAAGAGGATGTGAAAATGGAAATACACGAACAAACAAAATCTCAACCCAACATGGTAACTGCGGTGCAATGCCAAAAAAAAACACAGCACACTCATTAGGGAACAAAAATTTCAATTTTCCTTCCACAGCTATCTACACGTATCAAAGCCAAAAGGCAAAGGCTGTCATGGTGCTGTTAGAGCAGACAAACAGGCCTTTGCCCGGTCGGCCCGGCTGTGTTCTGGTATTGTGCAGATGGAATAGAGCCAGTAACGGAGCATGGCAGCCCTGGTCTGCAACAACCTTCTAACTCAAACCTAGATGCTAATCTCGCCTAGACACGTTGTTTTTAGAGTGAGAAAAGGTCAGCATTGAGAGTGATCTTGATCTTGTTTCTGTGTTGGCTTGTTAACTATTGTTCCTCTATTATAAAGCAGAACATGTGAGGGCACATTGTAAGGACTGCTACCCCTGTAAAAACCTTATCATCGAGCTAGATGAACTTCTGAACTGTACTGTGGTTCTTTCTCACTCGGAGCAACTCAACTCTGGTGCACTACACCTCCCTAAGCTGCTTAAGTCTGCTGAGAGGCACACTGAGTGACTGAACTCATCTATAAATTACTATGATTACACACTGCTTTACTCTCTTTGTGACACCTGGAAACACATCTAACTTCGCAGCTTCTTCACTTGTCTACCCCTGTAGTTTCTCTGAGAGCCCTTTCACACACAAATGCTGACGACATCAGCCATTGTTTCCCAATGTGCCAGTGAGCTTTGCTGACTGTCCGCTCAGTCTCGGCCAGTTCTTTTTTCCTATATTTTGAGGTTCAAGACGGGAGGTGATTTTGGTTTGATTCCTGTGTTTTTTCTTTTTTGGAGTACAAACTGCTGAGTAGTTATTTTCTCTCATGCAGCTGCAGAAAGTGTTTGCATGCTGGCAGTCAACAGGCTTTCATATGTAGTTTTTGCTTTTGCAGTGATTTCATCTGCAATTTTGAAATGAAGGACATGTGAAACAGGGGATAGACTTTTATGGGTTGACCTTTGTCGCTCGTTCTTTGAGGCTGGCTTGGAGCTCAGGATCCTTAATGTTTTCTGACTCTCTATGCTGTCCACTGAAAACAATGTGCTGCAGTTAAAACAAATATATCTTTTATGTTGCATTGTGCAACTACAAGCATTTTGGGTAAAAGTTCAGTGACATGTGTTGGGTCAGAAGTCTGACCACTAATAAGGAACAAAAGAAATGAGACAAACAGTGTATTAGGTTTCCACTTAACTCTTGCATCCACTTTTCCCATTGAGTCTTTGGAGTTTTGCACTGGCAGCTCATGATGAAGGTGGGGTTATATTACATTTGACAGCAGCTGGAGTAGACTTAAACAATGAGTGTCATTGAACAACAGACGGGGACCTGTCCAGAGCAGAGGCCCCCTCAGCGTCTGGTCCAGCTGTCAGAGTTTGTCTTATGCTGCTCCTCAGCTTCCTGTGCTCACTAGCACAGGCTAATACCCTATCACATAATCTGACCCTATGAATTTTCCCTAAACTCCCACGAAAGCAGTAATGAGACAAAACACCTCCAGCTGGCAATTGCTAAACAATGGGGGTCTTTTGAGAGGATTCAAGACCAAAACACGGTAGGGCAACAAGGATACATGTAAAAGGTCTGTGAGGAAATGCAATAATGCTTTAAGGGAGAGAAGTGAAAAAAGAATCACTGCAATGATTTATTGCAGTTAAACCTTATCACGTAGCTGTCTAGACTATAGTAAAGTGGCTGAGAGAAAGGTAAGTACACTGAGAGCAGGGTATACTGTGGAGTGGGTAATAGAAAGGGAGAGTGTGTGGAAATTGGGCACTGTGACTGATCTGGCATCTGTTAGCCTCAGGTCGATTTCCGCCGGGTTGAAACTCAACACCACAAGCTACAGCACACTCCTCCATACTCATTTGTACACTGAAACCCTTTCATCACAGTATCAGATGCAGGTGACGTCAAACTCTGCTGTAGATGCTTATCTAATATGAAACTGGAAAGACTTATTTACCATTGTTTATAAAGGTGTAAATGTTGAGATTTACATTTTACTCTGCTAATGTGCAGCTAAACTTTTTAGCATGCTTTCATTTTGAGTCAAATCACACTGAAATCATTTTGGGGATCTAATTTTGACTGTGAGCCATCAATGCTATCAGGTGACCTGTTGTGTACCGTTCAAAATCTAGTTAAAGCCTTTCACACTGTCTAATGCACACAACATAACTAAGACAGATGGCCGGTGCTGAACAGGTGGGAACACATTTAAGTCAAAAGAGGGAGGTCGCACAAATAAAGGGAAAACAACTTAAGGACCAACAAGAATATCAGTTTACGTAGCTAATCTCAAATCAGTGGAGGCGTTGCTATGTAACCCTTTTTTTTTTTTTTTTACCATCAGTGAATTAAGTTGATCTCTTAGTGGATTTATTGGCTGAAACTAAATACACTATTAACTTTCAGCATATTAATTTAAACATAATTTCAAATATTATATTTATTATATGGCTGCAAAAATGGATACAACTCTGATTAAGCCTGTGTGAGACCAAAGGGTTTTATGATATTAAAAATAGATCCAGATAAATCAAAGATGTGCATGATGTAATTGAGCTTCACTTTCTTTGAAATGTTAATGTTTTTCCAGCATTTGACAAAGATGCTGTTTTTAGCACATCTGTTGTTTGTGAAAGAGGCCTTTGATTAATCAGTCTGTACCACAGAGGGCTTTGTTTGTCACACACCTCTGCTACATTGATTTTTATGAACATGGAAAATATGAGATTGCCGTAACAGCCTCTGCTTGGTGCACGGGTCATGCGGCCCAACTGTAAACGTCGTGCCACCTAAGCCTCTATTTACAAAACAAAGGCAGGCAGCTTGTTCAAGGTGGGACATAACCGTAGGACACAAACACAGTATCCAGGTCATAAGCACATCCACAGTCATTACTGTGTGCCAGCTGAACGCTGATCATTTGGAAATCTAAGGTGACATCAGCATGTAGGGCAAAAAAACAACCAATGCAACAGCAGAAAACAGCCTCTCAAATTCACATCTAAAACTACAAATCTGCAATGCAAAACTGGGAAAAGAGGACAGACATATCACAGTGTTGGCCACATTATTTGGTTGACAAGTGCTGTCCGGGAATGAAGCTCAACACTGCAATGGCTGGGCAGCATGAAAGGTGGAGACAAAATTAAAAATGAGGATCCCGTAAATGAAGAAAGGAAATAGAGTGGCTAGAGAAGTAGAGGGTGCAGAGGTGCAGGCACCTCTGTTGCTCTCAGTTGCAGTTTATAGCTACAGGAAGCTAAAACTAACAACAGTTCTGCAACAAATCCCACTTTCATAAAGGTGTTGATGTTCAGTTTTTGTTAAAAGTTGTTTAAGAGAGGTGAACTGAGGGTGACACTGAACATATCTCTACTTAGAGTCCCTATTTATAACATATTACAATTTAACAGCCCCTTACATGACCAGACCATTGAATATACACTTCTCCAAACCTGAGCATTACAACCATCATTGTTTTAGCTGTACCTAATCACTGGCTGCTGAGTGTATTTTGTGCAGAGATCTTACGAAACACTGTTAAGTATGAAACAAATAAATAATTGCTCACAACTGTGGGTTCCCTTGTAAAACTCTGTTGGTGGTGCTGCATTACAAAAGCAATTTTCCATGAAGGGAACTCCAGTATAAAGAAAAAAAAAAGGATCATTCCTGGTTTTGCATTGTAATTCTCATAAACCAGAGGTGTCGTAAAAATGGCCCTTAAAAAAGTGTTACTCACTCTCTCTCTGCTCCCGTTCCCTTAAGATGGCATCCAGCCACCTCTGCTTTTCCTCTGCATGTTTAGCCATGCAGACAAACCACTTGTTTTTAGCTGTGTTGTGGATCTTCCAGCCGTTAGTAACCGTGTAATTGTTACTGTGATAGTCCGCTGCAAAGAAAGACAAAAATAATCATCAGGCAATTTTTACATGGGAAGGAGGTACACATGGATAACATTAAAAGAGTTTGTTATATCAGGCCTGTATTGAGATGGCCTTCAGGGTTCAAAGATTTATTTAAAACAAATTCTAAAATTAAAATTTACTACTGCAAATTATCTGTCTGGTTCACTGTTAAAGTCAAACTTGTTTTTCTTTCCCCTTTTGTTCAACTGTTCTCTTAAAGTGTGTTTCATTTTGAGAAAATGGCACAAAAACCACAGACACATCCTCACAATGGATCAGTAATCTCAGTACTAAGTAAAGGAAGCAACAAGGGTAATCGAATTACAAAGATGTTGTCAAATAAAAGAGGAAAACATGATGCACCACTGGAGCAGTAAGACATCATCTTTTCACTGACTCAACAAAATCTCCACGTACCCCTTTCTAATTTTATCATCCATTTAGCTGCAGGTGAGCAGCTACTGAATAATGAATGGCCACTGGTAATGGGGTGCATTAGTCTCACCCTTAAAGGTCATATAAATAGATTGGATACTTCAGGCCCCACAGGGAGCAGCTCCTGCTGATTTGGGAGAGCACAAACTGGGTTGGGACACACATAAACTACTGTGCCGAGCCTCTTTTCAGCCACTAAAATGGAAAGATGGATTCTTGTAAAATTTTATGTAAGCACATTCTGTGATCTGGTGCAGCATTTATCAAGAGAGATAGGTGTACAAGGGGAGGACATTTTTCATTTTTGTGAAGGATTTCCACTCTGTTCACAATGCAAAAGGTTGTTATTAAGTCCTCCCTCTTTGACTGGTTGACTTAAGATTCTAACATTTCTGCAGTGTATGAAATCTGAGTTATCTGTTATTATAACCTCAACCACTCCCACATTTCGTATCTTTAACACTTAGTAATCAGATCATCTGTGTTCTGGGAGCTCACGCATGTATGCATTTTTCAGTGAGGGACCCCTTAGTTCTGCGAATAAGGCATGTTTTTCTTTGTGGTTTTCCCTTTCAGCAGCCTAAATGTGACAGCCAGCAGCCCACATACAGAAAAAAAGGTCATGTGAGCTTGCAAAATATATTCTGCCAGCAGAGAAGAAAGAAAAAAAAAAAGAGGAAACATGAGTGAGAGGAAGACAAAGTGTTTGTACACCAGCACACAACGCGCACCGAGCACAATGCCTCGCGACAAACCGCAATAGCGCTGTGAGCTGAGTGACGACCATATCACTACAAGCCCACAGCTGAGTCGCTTATCTGCCACATATTTTTCAACCAATACAAGAGCACATCAAGTTTATCACCTCGCTCCGGGTCGCTTTCGCACTTCAGATTTATATCGACACCTTAAGCTATTACTGAATAGTTGACAGCAAAAGGTGGTGGATACGGTTGCGAGCTACATCCTGTTTGAAACTAGGTGTAAGTACGATACTCCACCCAAACTGTCAACAAGTACCAGATTCATATCCAAACCCCAGCTTTTAATTGGCACAGTTTCATGAATTAATATGTGATATGAGAGATGAGCACAGGAGCAAATTGAAAATAGTAATTAAAAGTGTTTAAGCAGTTAAAATATCCAGAGAATCATGAGAATTACACAAATGCTCCGAGAGAGTCACATGAATGGACACACTGACAGCCTCCAAAGGTAACACTGCTGGGCAAACACAAACCTGTTCCATCTTCCACATTTTCCACCTCCATCACCTCTGTGTTGATTCGGCCTCTGAACACATAGAGGGGCCCGTTGATAGACTTGGTCCTCTTGGTGGACTTCTTTCCAGAAACCCTAGGAAATGAGACAACACCGTGGTTAGACTCAGGCAGGGAAAACATCCGTCCATGCCAGTGCCACAGCAAGAAAAGAACTTGTGTCTGTAACACACGCACATTCATACAGACATGGCCATGAGAGCTGCAGACACATGTAGTTGTTTTTGTTTATAAAAACTAGTCTACTTACGCAGGAATGCAGACATTTGCTCAAATCTAAAGTCTTTCCAGAGGTGAGTCAGAAAAAAAGATTTTTAAATGCTTTCTTGTTCCTCTTGTTCTCCTTTGATATGCTGCTTGTTGTGGTAGCTACTGTGAAGCTGACTGTAAAGTTGCCTCTCTCACCTGGACTTTCGCTTGCAGTAAACCAAAAGGTTGTCGAACAAGAAGAAGACACGTTCCTGGATATTGCCCGCTGAGATTTTAAGGAGATTTCCATGAAGCAGCAACTCTGTGCATATGTCTGTCAGGTTGGTTCCCTAAAAAGGAAACAAAGGGACGTTAGCTACTGACATTATTACAGGATTAACATTAAGAGGAACACAGCTTAAAATGCTAGTTTTATCTATATCATAGAGGCTCATTTGTTATTTACACAGTCTTGATAATCATGAGCAACAACTATAGTTTACTTTATATGAACAGAGCATGGAAACTGTGGCAGCACCTTTGCTCTAAATTGGGGAGTTGCAAAGAAAACACTGTTGTCTGTATCAAAACTTAAAAAGTTCACAACCTCAGTGAAACAATATGAAATTCAACTGTTACATTGTGAACAATTTGTTTTCATTCCTTTGTCAAAGTAAGGAAGGAGTAAACACAGCTGTCCCCCACCCATCGCCGATGCAAAACAGCACTCGGTTCACTGCCAGGACGGTGAGCTGCAAGCACTGAACTTGTAACAAGTAGCACCAAAATTTGGTCTTTCTGCACTGAATGTTGTCAATTCACAGCAGCTAGAGAGCCTCCCAGGATTACTCCAGGGTTTAATCTAAGTGAAGGTGTAATCAAAGTCATAGTGTGTAGGTTGATTATAAGTATATAACACTAGAGCAGCAGGGCTGCCCTGCAGATCTGTTACCTTGCCCTACATACAGTTTCCTGTGGGACTTAGCAAAGCCCTTGTATTCTCTGAGGGTAAAAACGCATGTATGCATGAGCTACAAATACATGACTGCACTAAATACATAAAAATGCAGCTGTACATGCATAGGAAATAGAAGGAAGGAAATACATGACTCATTTTGTTCTTCAGACTGTAGGTGGAAGTGCTTAAACCTTATTCTGATTTCTGCAGTGAAACCTGATCAAGTGCTTTGTTCCTCTGTCATGCCAAGCGAAAATATAAAAATTGTGATGTAAAAGCCAAGACAACTCCTCTGTTCTAATTCAGCAAGATGTTTTATGTTACTTCACAGCTTACCACGGTCACAGGATGTGATCGAGTCATTTCTTGTCAGCTATCAAGTAGACCACAACCACTGTATAGCCTCAATCATTGCAGCAATGCAGAGGCTATTTACTCAAACCACACGCACTGGTCTTTCACAGGCTGAAACAAAACAGTGGAAACTGTTTATGATGATCACGTCCTTGAGGGTCAAAACGACCTATGCAAGTGCATGATTATTACAGATTTTCTTTCTTTTGTATTCTAAATCTCTCATGCAAATTACCATCTAATTGACATTAGTATATAAATGAATGGCATTACAATAAAGTAATTAAATGGAAAGATTTTGTTTTTCGTGAATTTTAGTGAATTTTTCCAAAATACAATGGAGGTTTTCCCTCACCACAGGCCCACTCAGTGGCATTTTGTTAGCTGGCATTCTCGATTAATTTGGCGAAGGCGGCTCTAACCACAGGTGCTTTCCCGTCGCGCATTCGTTTTCTGTCCGCATCACCAGAAACTGTGACTGGATTTCACTTTGGTAGACTACACAAAGTAGTTTTTGCTGCTGCCTCAGGCTAGCTTGTTGTTGGCAGCTTTTATATGCTTCGAGGAAACTTCTTTTTCCGTCACAATTACAATGCAGCAAAAGTCTCAGTTAGCCAACTTAAGAAAACAGGTTACAGTGTGGGAGTTGAGTAAAAAAAAATGAAAACGAAAAACAGAATTACCAGTTTTAAATTTTTTCCATATGTTTGCAAGAATACAACATTTTCACAGAGATGCTTTTTGATTCATTTTAAGGAGTTTATCACTGTAATCATGATCATTTTAAGGAATTTCCACTTTACAATGTTTCTCTGTTCATCATATTCACTATATTTCATGTAATTAATTGTCTGAATTGTATCATTAAAAATCAAGAGGCGTTTGAGTACTTAATTTCTCCATCCAGTATTTAGAAAATGGGTATTTAGAACAAGTGGACCACAAATCTTTCAGTCTTAGTTAATGAGATTTTTGACGTCAATCTGGAACTGTTAATAAAATGTCTGGCTGATTGACCACAGCATGGGGTCTAATTAACCTTTTCACCAAGTGAAAGTGGACGAACTTTAGGACCATTCATGGCATAATAAGTTTTAGAGCTTCAACTCATTCACATTTCCAACTCAGGAACAGAAACTGTATAAATAGTTACAGATACATGCATTAGCAACTGTGCTCTCCTTTATACTCCTGCCTGAGTTGTGAATGACAGATGAAGCGATTCCCTACAATCCAAACTCAAACAGCCAGAAAAAAAAAAACTTAAAGACCTAATTGGATAACTGTCCACAGTCCATGAGCATGAGCAGGAATATGTTAACATGCTCCCTACCAAAGCTTTCAAAACAGAGCTACTAAAACATTAAATAAAGTAACTGAGTTAAAATACATCTCATTACTCATTGTTAAACGGATCACTCCACTTCAAATCATCTGGAACTAAATACACCCATGTGTGGACTTGAAACAACCCCCACCCCACCCCTCCTTGGCTTACAGAGTGCCCATCATCCCCCACCACATCCCCACAGGCACACACGTATACATCAGATTTGGACTTCACTGTTGTCTTTGATGTTTCTGACATGGCTCCACCAGAGACCTGTGGAAACCCCCTGCCAGGCACACCCTCACTTGAGCGTCCATAATTGATTCCCATGAGTATATATTTATGATGGATGTTCATCGCTCTAAAGTTCATAGACAAAAAAATGATTCTCAGAGCTTTTCTTAAGGTGCATACCAACAGGATCTGAGAAGGGAATCATGTTTCAGACGATCGATTCAACCTCATGTCAGTTGCACCAGGGCTGAGGTGGGGGTGGGCATGAGTCTTTGTAGGAATGCATTAGAATTCAGATGGCATGTTTGAATCATGGGCGCATAAGCTTGCAGGGTGTGTTAGCATGTATGTTTGCATTTTTCCTTTAGCATAAGTATTTATTGCATTAATTGCATGCGTACACGTGAAAGTGTATGAATACATGGCAGCAGTGTGTGTGTCCATGTGCACAGTGTGTCTTTGTAGGGGTAATGTGTCTGGGCCTGATTCGGCACTACTGGCGTCCTCTTCCATTAGGACTGGAGGTGATTAGCCTGAAGAGTGGCTGGAGAGAGGCTGGAAGAGCAAGACTAATGCTGTGAAGCAGAGGGCTAAATGTGCATGGGGGGTGGCAGCGTCCCAGTAAAGTGCCTCTTTCTGAGCTTCAACTGAGTCGTTCAGAAAACAGAGAAATTGCTTGTTTTGAACAGCAAGAATTACTGTCTGTTTAAGGCTTTCCACTGAGTGAATCAAATGTGAATTTGTGCTTTACCTGTGACCTACAGTCTGTTTAAAAACTGTCATTTGCTCACAAATCACTCATTTTAAAGCAATGCGGTTGCCACAAAGGATTATGAACAATTATCCTATCATCAATCTTAAAGTTTCTTACAGTGGTATTACTTGTGTATGTGTATGTGTTATGGTTTTTTTTTAAGAATATTTTTTGTATATAAAAAAAACAAAAATAAAGAAAAATGCCAATCGGATGTCTCCAGAGTCTAAGGTGACGTCTTCAAAACATTATTTTGTTGATGTACAAAGGTGAAAGATATGAAATGTTAAACTGTTCCAACATTTGCAAAACTGATTTGATATTTTTGCATGAAAAAATACAAATCTTATTAATTACCAAAATTATTGGGTAATGATGTTATGCTCCTTCAACATTACTTGCTGTGGTCTTGGATTTTACTTGAAGTATGAAAGAAAGGAGTGGTGAAACCATGCTGACTACTGCAAAAACCATTTGATAAATCAAAACAGACATATCATAAGGGGGGGCCTAATAATATTCTTTGGGGTCTTTAACTGTTAGGATTCTGAGCTGAATAACCATTTCCTGTTTTTTGTTTCCATGATGCACAATTATCAGTCGAATGGTAACATGGAAAAGGGGTCTGTTTCCCGAGCAGATAGTTTGATGTCACAGAGAGGCCCAGTCTCTGGTGCCATCCTTCAATTTTCTTCCTTTCCCCCCTTTAAATGTCCCCTCATATAACCCTCCCAGTTGCATGTGAGATGAGAGCTCTGCTTCCTCGGTCTCTTCTGATTGGGCAGTGTGCCCATTGGCATCCCTCTTGGCACCCTGTGAGGGCTGATTGTCCCATTGGTGCCTGGTAAGACAAGGCCTCTGTTGTGGTGGGTGAGGGAGGCGTGAAAAATGCACTGGACCCTCAGCTCGGCTCCCAAGCCCCATCCATGGCCCCTGTGCTCAGAGCTGTGATTTGGCTGCAATGGGGCTTAACTCTCAACATCAATGGAGACCGTTGTGGTTGAAGCTTTTCTAAAATAAGATTTTGTTGGTGTTATGATACAGGACATATGTTTCTTTCTTTGGCAGGAACCTCATGAATCATAATTGTTAAATTTTAGGATGCTCTAGGACATAATGGTCTACTCATAACTACTGTCTCCATTCATCTTCCTGACCTTTCCCATTCCTCCTCACTCTGTCCTTCTCGCTCTCACCTCCCAGCCCTCAATGTGGGACTGCAGCTGTTCCAGAGCCTCCAGTTTCTCCATCTGCCTCTTGGTTTCGTTGATGTTAGAGCAGACAGCCTTCATGGCCTGCAGAGCTTCTTCCACTGCTGGATAGTCAGCATGCTTCTTTGGGGTCCGCTTCAGCAGCTCCTGGGATGCAAAAAATTAGTTGGGCTGAGTTTTAAAACATGTACTGTAGAATTTGAAGAAGAAGGTACAATCAAAAGAAAAACACATCAATCTTAGAGGGGCATAAAGTACTTTGTGACCTTCAATAACAGCACCTCCTCTACTTGAGTTCCAAACCTGCCACCCCCACAGTTGAAAAGACTAGTAGGTGGGGAAGATTGGGCGCCTGGAAATGCCAGCGTGTAAGTTTTTTGCTCTAACACGCCTGGCCAGTAATGTTAAATGAGTCACTGGTATTGATCAACACAGATACATGTGCTGTTACAATGTGGTAAGGTTTCCGATGTTCACTATGATGTTAGTTTGGTTTCTAGACTGTGTGAGCAGGTTGTGAGCATAAAAAAAACAGAGCTGTTGCTCATATAAAATGACAACACCATGACATTGGTGCAGCAGCCGTACACTACCTTCAGCAGTAGAGGGTACTTGCAGATCCTCTGAATGGGTGTGAGAAGGTAACCCTCCAGTGGAATATCTGTGCTTTTCTTTCCTCCAAGAAGCATACAGTGCTGAGGAACAAAAGCAAACCAAATAATATTACTCAACAATGTACACAATGACACATTGCATATTTAGTAATGGAAGACTGCGAAGGGAGTACAGCAGAAGTTTGAAAATAAGAGACATAAATATCCCAAAAAGCTCTTAACACGTCAACAGCAACATGCACATTATTAAACATATTATGTTTATTATGTTGTACACAACTGAAAATCAAAAATGTAAAAATAAATATGTAGTTATAAGTCCAGCTTTGTCAGGTTTGGCCTTTTATTTAGTTTTTCTTCCTGCCAGCAAACAAGTCTGCATGTTAAGCAAATCTCAAGTTACCAGTGGAATCAATAAAGGTTATAAAAAATCCAATATTTTAAATATGTCCAGACTAATTCCTGTATTGCCTTTTTAAGTGAGACTGACTTTGTTGCACAGCAATGGAGTCCATGTAACATTTCCATAACTTTTTCAATTATCTGGGACAGCACTGTCTAAAAAAACATTTTAGAGTGTTTGCTGCTGTTTCAACTGTTATTTCAATCTTCTTTTGTTTTGTTTTGCATAACCTGACATTAATTGACTTTTGTTGTCATTTCCATCCAGTCACAGTCTGCTGCACAGGCAGCAGATCTATAACAGGTCCAGGTGCAGTCGAATAATCTACCGTATCTCATTTGTCTAGAAGCAAAGCCTTGGCTTTGGTGCATTTCCATATTGCTACTGCTTTAATAAACATGTTATTAAATCTGTATGCAGATCGGGACATGTTCTTCACACTGAAAACAGATATGCAACTGTGAAGAAAATGCTACGGAAATGACAGGTGCAGTTGGGCTTTATGCCTGAAGACCACATCCTGTCATTCAAGCTTTAAGTAGTCCATAGTGCATGATTAATGGCAACTAATATGTTTAAAAACACATTTTCAGATTTAGGTTAATAGTAATGTAATTTTACACTTACATGGCCTGTTATTGAGCCAAGATTTGTTTTTAGTATTTTGAATACCGAATGCATCGATTATGTTGGGTGGTACTTTTTTTTAAGTATAACAAAAAAAAAATCCTTTTTTCTTATGGAAAAACAACAGCCAGGAGAGCAAAAAAAACAAAAGATGCAAGTGTCATTTTTAGGCTGGCTTGTTTTGACACCCAACTCTGTAACTATACTATATCACTTCTCCTGTGCGACTGCATAACCTTCCAAAATGTTCATGCTTTCAACAAAAGGATCACTGAGAAACCTCTAAAGTGCCCTCATTCCCCAGAAGATTTGGGGTTTAAGAAACTGCCCCAACAACCCCCCCCCACAGAACTAGTTGAAAGGAAAGCTTTTCTTCAGAACGGGGGGCTTACAGTTACAGTTATGATTTCTCTATGCCTTGTATTTTGCAGGAGTGCTGCCTGTCAGTATGCTATGAGCTCATGGGACGGGATGAAAGATCAAAAGCAGCCATGCAGATAAACCACTTGAGTGTTCTCCAGTGGGAAAGAAGGCAGTGGATCACTTTAGAGCATTATAATCATATGGCAATTCCTTTCAACTCGACACGGAGCAGAGGAGGATGGTGTGTGTATGGGGGGGGGATTCTGCAGTACTTTTTGATGTAGAAATGAGCAACAAAAATGCATCTGATTAGGACTCTGAATTTTGGGATTTTACACATTCCTTATTACTAAGAAATAATGTATATCCATTTCCATCTTCTCGACTTCCTTTTCTTCTTTCCTCTCATCCTCTGCTCATTTATAATCTGCCAGCCTAAAGCCAGAGCTCCCTCTGCTCTTGACTCTGACCTCCTTTTGCTTCCACTTCACTTCTCTCTTCTCTTCCAATGCAATTAACACTTCATTTCTACATACATTTCAGAGGCTCCCTTCATTGTGTCTTCATTCAATTAGCATAAAAATTGTTTAATCCACAAATCCATTGGAATTAAACAGCCAAAAAGAAGCCAAAGGCTATACAAATTACACTGAAACAAATTACTATGACAACAATTCACAATGGTCACCACTTTAAGGATTGAAAACCTTTATTCTGTACCCTTTGAAGACACATCTTTGCTAAGTCAACATAACTTTAATAGTCAGAGTGTTTTTTTTTTCCAAATTCTGGTAAATACATCTTGCTTCTATTTTGCTTGAGAGCTCATCCAATATTTAAGCGGGTCTGACAACTTCTTTAACATAACCAGATGTTGTGTAGCGATTTTATTTTGGAAGCATCAACGTCACATAAGACCTGACCAATTAACCGCTGCATGACTGGGCAAGAGGAAGCAAAGGCCAAAGCCCAGAGCAACACTCTGATCCCACTGTTTCCAGTCCTGTGGGTCAGAATAATGCCATGGAAGCAAACCATCAGGCAGCGACAAACGCAGGACCTCAGATCTGTCAGCCAAGCCCAAAAAGGCTGCCAACACTCCACAGCTGGCTGGCCTAGAATCTACAGATGATTTCATTGGTCGGGCCCCCGCTCAAAGGCCCCTTCACCATCCTAAGTTCATTGTCCAGGGCCCAAAGGTTTGGGTGTCAAACACAGAAACAGCTGGTGGCGGAAACACTACAAGAGCAACACAAAAATGACCTTAATGGCAGTTGCATCCTGTTCAGGCAGGAAAACCCCTCTGGCATTGTTATGTTTTCTGCCCTTTATTCAAATGTTGACATGGAAATGGAGGTGATATGATGGAAGGAAAAAGGAGGAGGGGAATGGACAGATGACAAACAAAATATGAAAATGAAATAAGCAAGGGGCGACTGGTGGAAGGAAAGACGTGTAGGACAATGGAAGATAGTTGTGATGGCCAGCAGAGAAAATAAGAAGAGAGTATTACATGGGAAAACACAAGTCCAAGTACAATTGAAGGAAAGGGTTCATAATATTCATGTGACATTTCACAATGAGAAAAGATTTACTTCTATGTAATTAAGAGAAGTCAAAAGTCTTAACAGGTAGAGGCAAAATATAAAAATACAATTTTAATGAGTAGTAGAGTTTACAAGAAAATGAAGAAAAGGCAAGATAAGCAAAGCAGAAAAGAGGAGCTGTGGTAACTTACCAGCAAGAAGGTCCTGATGTCAGGGATCTTGTTTAGCTCCATAAGAAGCCGCAGTGCCTTCTCATGGTTACTGCAATACTCGCCATATACTGAAAAACTCTCTCTCTGCAAAACAGAAGAGAAACACTGGTCAGGATTGCTACGGGGGACTCGATACCATATTTTACTGGCCAGTTGGCAGCCTTGAAGAATCAACTGAGACAACTGACAGGAGAATGATAGACAGTTCAGAGTGGAAACTTTGATGTCTCCAGTTACTTCAGTCAAATGGCATTTAGTTGGACTATCTCAAGTTAAGTGGTGGATAACTACACTTTGATAGCTGTCATTGCTCGTTATCATTACTAGCAGCAATACCAGGTTTTGCTATGCCAGCCTATCATGGTAAAGTTAAACTTAAATAAATACTAGACATAACTGCTGCAAGAACACTGACTCTCAGAATGATTTTTCAAATCATTCTCTACTAGTATTCATAGACATCATTTGTCCCACTTCTCTTTTTCAATGTCATCTCAACATAGTGGAAAAACATTACATGCCAACAAAGGACACTTCCTCTTTTTCTGAAGTGACAGCATCACACTTTGCAACAGAGCATATCAAGTCTAGCACTAATACATGAGCTTCTACCAAACTGCCATTTAATGTCCTTCACATTATGTAATATGAAACCTGGGCAAGTGAATGCATTATTAATTCAGAATACTGTAAAAAAAACTGTATACACACAGTATCACAACTTCAGTTGAATTTACATCCTAGAGCTTATTGAAGCCTATTGTGTATTCTTAACTATGTAACAGTAATTGGGATGTGAAACCATGTGCATAGCGAAGCCTGAGCTTGAGGTCTTGAAACTGATACTGTCATTTGAAACAGCTTGGTAAGTGAAATCTAAAACTGCAGGTGTTCAGACATCACTATTCACCTCAACTGAAACTCTACTTCCCAATGGCTTTGTGTGTAAAAATGAATGGTCAATATTCCCTCCTGGGTAAAGAGCTTGATAGCATCTTCAAATAATCTTATTCAAAGATACTATAAAGTTTCTTAAAATGTTCACCTTTCACAACATCTTAAAAAATACCACAGATTTTCAAGTCAGCATCATCCAAGTCAGTTACATGTGTAAAATAATTACATTTGATTTTACTCCAATACACACATACAGATACAGAATGTCACTGCAGAGTGTGTATGTCTCTTTTAAACAGAAAAGCTAACAGTGTTGACAAAAACAACCAAACAAAGCTAACAGCTCACAGTCTTTTTATAGAACTCCGTGTTTCTGCTCAATCTCTGTCTCTTAACCAGAAGGAGATGGAAAATCTTTGGTGGATGTGTAACACAAGAGAGCAGAACAGTGTAAATGGTGAGCAGTTTTACCACACAGGCAGACAGGAACACACCCAAAGCCACGTTTGGCAGGAGATTCAAGTCCAAAGTGCCACTGGGAGCAACAGCTGGGCCAGCATATGGTGTGAAACCCCAGATACTGACAAACCAAGCAAATACACTATATAGCTAATGAAAAAGAGTAGCGGAGAAGCAAGCCTGTATGTGTATTGTAAGTGTGTGTATCATTCTTGTATATTTATGTATACATGTTAAGGTTAATTATTTGCATTCATAACAGTATGAAAAAGGCAACATATTCTAAAATGAGTGTTTTTAAATGTTTCTGCCCAACTTCTTGAAATTATGTGTGGTATATTTCACAATGTAAGGGTCTTTACTACTCAGACAGTCTTGTAGATAAGCAGTCCCAAAGCTCTTTAACACAACAAACAAATACAAGGAAGTGTGACAACAAAGTCCTTTCATCCAAAGCAATAATACAACATCATCTGGTAACAGTCTACATTCATTCACAGATGATGTATTAAGTATGTGTTTTCTAATATGTGGCAAAGTGAATTTTGCAGCTTTTTGCGATGTCGCTTTGTTGGCTTTATAAAATAGTTGTCAAAAATGTAAATAACGCAGTTTGCAGGATTAAAACATGAAGAAGCCAAAAAACAGTCCTATAAAGTCTTAATCTTGGCTGGTGAAGAAACTTAGAAGACACATACTCTTCAGTAGCTACTTATGAAACCAGTGAACAGAATGTCTCCAGACTATCTTTTCGCCTCAACTACTGGTTACAAATACAGTTTGCATGCTTACATTTTCAACTAAAACGCTGAACAAAAGAGCATGTTTCCATGTGTCTGTATCCCAGACATTATCAGACCATCAAAAACAACTGAAGGTTTTCTGCACCTAAACTAAGCTGTTTCAGTCTCCATTGAAGAGTAAAGAAAAGAAATAAATGGGGCCTGATCACAAATTGGGCAGGCTGAATATCAAGGGAGTGTTTAGGGACACGTAAATGTAGCCACACTATCAGTTTACACTGACATGCTTCTGGATACTGTGGCTCTTCAGCTGCTGAACCTGAAAACAGCAAACCTTTCTGCAGCTATGTTTACAACTAAAGCCCACTTAAAGATATTTCCTTCTCAGGTGACAAAAACTACGTAGTCCATTCACATACACCTAAAGGTCCTATAAGAGCCAAAATGTGAACCACAGAGTAAATTTAAAACATTAAGACTACTCTGTGAGCCTGAAGTCATCAGCTCTACCCAGAATAGCTCAAAGACGTGGGTTGTCCCTTTGATAAACATGTGTCTTTATTTGAATTCTTCGTCACTGGAATGTTATTTGGAAGCAAGATGAGAGGGTAGTATCACACACTAGGAGTCACAGAGAGTCAAAGCATAATGGAAGCAGTTCAGAAAGTGCATAATGACATGACTGTTGCTTCTTGCACGGTGCTTAAGTATACGCTCCAAGAAATAGAGCAAATATTGATGTCTCTGATTTATGAGTCACTTTTTCACCTTTGCACAGTCTAAATAATCACATCCACGCAGGAATCTTTAAACAAGGGTTTAAACATCCCTGTGTGAGTTTTTTTGTGTGTTTGGTCAGAGAAAAGGGACCATTCCAGATTTTTGCCTCAAGTTAGAGAACTATTAGTTGATAAAGTAGTATAATGTCTTGAATGCTTTAATAATGATAAATAGGCGTCTTTATTCTACTTCAAAAAAGTAACAATGACAATTGTGGTTATTTTAATTCAAAATCAAAGACTGGTGCACTTTATTTTTTACAGCTGCAGCCTCTAAAACCATCATGGCAACATCTGACTTTGAATAGGGATGAATCTTCCCATTTTCTTCCCCTCACTGCGAATGGCAGACAGTCTTGAAGAACAATGCAGGAGGTTAATCAAACCCCAGTCATGGTGTTGACCTCTGGTAGAGGTCAAGGGCTATGGCTGGAGGGCGCCAGACAGGCCAACCGATTGGCTGAGAGGTGTCAGTGTTAAAGGAGACAAAGGTCAGGGGTTGGAGGGGGAAGCGTAATGGATATGCAGGGTAACACTTTCATTCTACATATTTACATTTATGAGCAGTATATGAACATTTATAGGAGTAGGAATTAAGTAAGATCTGTTAACAAAAATGACAAAGAATAAATGATGCTTGTTTTTTACTATCCAACAGAAAAACTGTGTAATAGGAGGGATAATTATTTGGATGCTATCTGTAACTTCACTGCCAGATGCCACTAAAGCCCATGCACTTTATTTAATTCATAATTTAATATACCATTTGTAACACGCCATAGTTTTTTAAACCATGTGAGGCAGGGAAGTGAAAAATAATGTTGGTGCATTCTTAATATGTTCACATTTAACATAAATGGTTGAAATGATTCTTTCAAAAAATATTTAAAAACAACCTGCAATTTGAGAATGAATCATTAAAGGAATTCTTTAAAACTGTGCTAAATGCACTTATTCACTTTGCTTATTTATATGCAAAAATAACTTCCACTCTAATATTTTACACAGTAAACACATTACTAAAGCTAGCGACCTGTTAACTTAGCTTGTCATAAAGACTGGAAACGGGGAAATTAGCTGTACAATAGACTCTATAAGAACACATTATATCTTGTTTCTTTATTCTGTACATAGGTTTTGTGGATGTGTTAGTTAAAAGTCCCTTTCACAGCTTTTAGACAACATCAGAGATCTCTAACATAGAGAAATAAGCTTTATCATACCTTGATTTTACCAGTAATACTAGTTACAATCGGCTATTCATTTGTTTTGGTCTTTTAATAGATGTGGTGACAGTGAGAAACATAAATAATATCAGCAGACATCTACAACATGTTTGCCATTCATTCATTAATAATATCAAACACAATCTGGTTTCATTTTTTTGACTGAAAGGATTTTCTGCTCTAATGTTTTTTATAACTTTGTTAAGTTAAATATTTTTGGTTTTTGGTCCAGTGGTCAGACAAAACTGATAAACCCCTTATCATTAGTTACAATCCTAAAGCAAGTGCATTCACTATATTATCGTGTTTATACAATACAAATTAAAGTGTATATATATCCTCTGTTTTCATCCATATTTTTAAAATGACATCATGATAAGTTAACCAGTGCTGCACAAAAATAGTATTAAAATTTGCCACAGTGATATTTATGAGTTCTGCTGCATGAGTGACTCATCATACCTAAAACTGATATCCAATACTGATTTGAGTCACAAGGGTTTCTTTTCTTTCACGGCACTGAAGCAGACTTAAGGTAGGCTAAAATTATAGAGAGACTGAGGCTATTCCTCCCATCGATTTAGTTGGAAATCCAAGCACCTGCAGCCTTCTCATTACCTATCCAGTCTGACCTCTATATCTCTCAGTCTGACCATAAAGTGATGGGGGGAAAAAACAGGTTGGCCTTTAATCAATTCTCCGCTCTGACACTTGGCCTGACAGAGCCAATGACCGTAGCGCTTCACACATGTGTGAAGGTACATTTTGATTATCCAATTCAACAGCCATCCACAGATGTAATCAAATGTGATTAATGCCACAAGCAGATAGTGGTTATATTACCCTTGAAGAGTGCTGTGATTAATAGAAGGCTATGCAGGTTGGATTTTTATCTATATAAACATGTCTCTGAGGCAAAACCTGCTCTAGAGGCAGAAATTATGCCAGCGGTTCAGTTTAATCTCCATAGAGCAAAAGGTCCTCAGATGTTGGCTCCATAATAAGACTGAATCTGACTGAAAAGGCGAAGGGGCAGAAACATGTGGGTTTATTGGCTCTCCGACAATGAGATTTTTCTTTCTGTCTTTAGTAACTAAAATTCAAATCTAATGGTGTCCTGCAGCACTGACACGTAGTCTTATGGGACAAAATGATGGTGAATACCTAGCTGAGGTGTTGTTTGCCTCAGTGAAAGTGAATTGAAGATAGTTTATCAGAGAAAGACAAACACAGAGAGCGAAGGAGCTTGAGATTGAGTGCTACCAGCAGAAGCATTGTCCTCTCACTGAGTGGCACACCATCTCTTCCTCCCCGCAAACAGACCCTTCTTTGTTTGTTCCCTGGGGCCAAACGAGTTCAAACAGAGGAGAGGGGAAAGGAGGGAGGGGGTCGGAAAGGGAGTCTTTGGATGGAGGGATGAGGGGTAGAGAACAAGGAGATAGCAGAGACAGCGACTTTCATGGACTGATGAAGAGAGATGGAGGGAAGAGCGAGGCTTTTGCCTGACAGGATGCAGGCCCGTTTGGGAAAAGAGGAAAGGCAAAAGGGTGGAGGTGTGTGTGTGTGTATGTGTGTGTAATGGGGGAGTCCAAGAGATGGGAGGGGTGTTTCATGTGAGAAAGAGAGAATTAAGGGGTATTTTCTCAGCAGGCTTTGCACGCTTTCCCTGCATCTGTGGTTACGGGTAGCCCCATGAAAAGAGTTTGTGTGTGTGTTTTTGCATGGAAGAGGAATTCATGCATGCATGCGCTCACACATGCGTGTCCATGTTCTTGTATATGTGTGTGACAGTCTGCTGTTTTGTGTGCATTTTTGTGTGTAGTGCACTCACAAACTGGAGGAACACGTGTCCCAGTGCATGCTGAGGGTGGGGTTCAGGCTGCAGACTGGTCTCCACTGCAGACAACACCTCTTTGTGCAACTCCAGGATGTCCTCAATATTTGAAAACAGGATCTATAAACAGGGGGATGATGTAAGGGGAAGGGATGTGCAGGAAGGAAGAGGGGAAGAGACAGGGTTGGAGAGAAGGGAGAGAAAGAGAAAGGATGTGATTAACCAACTGAGCAATCACAACTTCAAAAACCAAAAAAATCACTTTGGTTATTCTGACTTTTAAGCATGGTCTTCTGGCTGCACAGGTATTAAAAAGTCATTCATACCTTGACATGTTCAGGTGAGAGACATTGTTGATCATCTGCAGTTTGTCTGATTCGGTGCAAAAATGCCTGATGAGGAGAGAGAAATAAAGTAAGTTAAAAAAATAAGCATTTATATCTACGAGAATACAGGGACAGTGAGATTTTTAAGGGCCTGAGAGACTGATTTGCTATTAGTGACAAAACAGGACAAGTTTTTTTAAACCATGAACCATCTCATGAGCACACAAGAGTAGTGGAATTGTAGGTTCACTCCACTAATTATTTTAAATGAGTATGTTCTCTTTTCTTTAAGAATGCAGATACACACAAACAAACCAATTCTGTCATACACTATGTATTAGCATAGACACACTAGCCTCTGTGCAGTAAACGGTCACATGCACACTCACACAGTTGACAGAAAATTGCCTTTCTTGACATTAGACACAGATGTGTCACAGTTGTTTCAAATCCCTTAGGTTCACTATGTTCCCACTATGAGACAAGATTTTCCCACTGTCTTGTTACACTTGAAGCTTATAGTATGGATCTCCTGTAGTTGAAGCTCTTCAGTGAAAGCTACATAAG
>JAPZDZ010000002.1:6050066-6060510 GCA_029783805.1 Acanthurus tennentii | reverse complement strand
AAGCTTCTTCAACTGTTTTCTCACCAGTGTCTAATGGGTACCTTGCATATGCAACTCCCAACAGAGATGAAAAGGAAGCAAGATGGTGCGCACATTAGCTGCAATGTGCAGCCCTGAAAAGAACAACATCAAATTGTTTATTAATCACTTCCCTAAACAGACAAGTGAATGGCAAATCACAAGCCAGACTTAAAATTTTATTTGCCATAGCAATTGGGTAATCTATACTGCTTAGCCCTGAGCTTATTATTGCTATGACCTGGAGAGAATGGATGAAAAAAAAGCAAAGTCAACTATCTTTGGTATCTTTGCTATCTTTACTATCTTTATCACTGTACTTAGTAAGCTGAAACAACATGCATCCAGCATCACCCAACACCCGTCGTCACACCCCAGAAAGGCAAATCTCATTTAACACCAATAACTTGAATAGTATCATTTATGTCATTTAGCATCAACTCATATCACCAACAGCCAAGGAGTCAGCTGTGGGGGTTTTTTTGGGGGTGGGGGCAGTTGTTAAATGTTGAGGTTTATCAGAGCGAAGAGGGGCCAGACAGTAAGGTGTGAGAATACAGACAGGCCATATGCTGGTGTGGGTTCAGTGTTTGCTCCACTGGTCAGTGAGTAGGAAGCCTGCTGCCTTCACGTCTGCCTTGTCTGCTTCTGAACTTTCTAATTGCAGCTAAGCCAACTACAAAGCATGACTCAACAATAGCTTCATTTCTTTGACTCAAGGTTTTGACTTTGGTCTGGAACCCTTTTAATCAGCTGCCATAGAGTTTACAAAAATAGAAAAAAAAAAACCCCACCTCCTTCATTGAGATCACTGTAAAAAACAAACTATGTATTTCTATTCTTTTTTTAACCTGTCTTAACAATTTCAAATATTTTTTTTAAAACAAGAAACTCCATAGAGTCTAAATTACAGAAAAGAGAAGTAAAAGAAATGCTATTACTTTCAAACTAGGTCAAGTTGCAACATTAGTGTTAGTCCAGCATACAGTCAGGCACATGGCCTCACTGCGGATGTTGCCTAAAGGGTCATTCAGAATCAGGAATCAGGTAGAGGATCATATTAAGTTGTATGTTGGCCTTCATTAAAGGTCATCCATATTAAACAGGGAATAATGTAACATGAATGTATGTAATAACATGGTCACGTTGCACCATGACATTTTAAAAGTTGTGGCTATGTTAGTCTAGATTACAACACGCTGAAGGTTTTTTCCAATATTTCAATAGAAGTAAAAAAGAAAGAACGTGTCCAAAAAAGTTAAATAAAAAATCTGTAAAAAAATGTGGATTTCTCTCATTTTAAGCCCCAAAACTATACAAAAACAGTACCATTTGTCTATGTATTCCTCATTTACCAACTATGAGAAGAGATCACTGTTATAACTGGATTCAGAAGAAACACTGGTTTTGGACTCTGACATATAGTATATGTCCATTTTCTTATCGCCATGAAACTCCACCGTGGAAACATATTTGTATCTGAAACAGAAACATATTAATGAGATCTGTCAACGATGTAATGGATTCTGTACTTACTGTTGATCTAAATCTAAACAGTCATGAGATATTTTGTGATCATTAGATCATAACAGTGAACTCTTACATTTAATATCTAGTAATTCAATAACAGAATGGCGTAATGGCTTAACAAGTCAAATCTTTGATGGGGCAAGTCAATTTTCAGAACTGCCACATTACTACATTAGCGTGTCTATTGATGGACCAATCAGATTGAACCACTCATAATTCAAAATATTAAACTAGATTACCTTCTGTGGGAGTGAATTTGAGACTAAAGATGGCTTTAATGGGGACAAATTGGTGCATTTTCCTGATTGCTCATGGCTGCATCAGCATTCAGTAACAATCCTGAGCCACCTCATTTGATTCAAATATGTTACAAGAGACTCTGTATGTTGAGCACAGCTCTAACACTTGTCAACGTTTTTCCAGCAAGCCCTGGGAGCCGCTTTTCAATTCGCTGCAGTTCCCACACCTACTGAAACAACCCTTAAACAGAATCACAGATTCACTGATTCAGGACTTTTCTATGCGAGTTCTCAGGTCACCAGCCTCAAACTCTCTACCCCTACTTATCCAAGAGAAAACAACAACAAGCTAAAGACAATGTGTCCATTAAGGGTCTCTCTTTTCGGGGGGAGGATTGGGGTGGCTAACCATAAAGGGGGACAGGGCAGTTTCAGAGAGGGAATGGGGCCATTTGGAGGTCGACATGGCATGAAATTGAATAAATAAATGAAGAAATCCCCTCTTTGTGGCCTGAGTGCAGTGGGGCCAGAGAAAGGCCCGTGGCGTTGCCACAATGAAGGACCCCAGCAAACCTTAGCAGACTTCTTTCTCTCTAAAGCTGTAATTCACATCTCTCCCCAACCCTCCAAAAACTCCCTCTCTCCCCTTCGCCCTCTAGCCAGTCCTTCTCTGTCTTCCAAGATAAACCCTTTTTGGCAGAGCCAATCACCAAAAACACAAAGTCTTCTTTGAGTCTTATCCAGTTTTTTTTCTCCTACTTTCACTCACTTCCGCTTTGAAGGACTTTAAACTTCAAGGCTCTTTTAGTAACTCACATGGGCGGAAACTAAACACTACAGGGGATGAGACAGTGTCTCGTCTACAGAGGACAGACAGCAATGGACTTGAGACTTCCTGTTTAAAACTGTCTACTTACCAAGCCCACTTTGGCTTTATTGCATTAAAAAATGTTTGATTTTGATGATGAATATTTAAAAAATGTTGATTATCTGTAACACTTTTGGCCTAAATCAGGCTTAGCAAGCCTTTTTAGTCCATCAAAATTCAGTTTTCAAACAGTTTCACTGCAGCAAAAAAATCCTTTCTACATTCTTAACATGCTTCGTGTTTATTGTCCAAGAGGGCAAGGAACAAGTTAAAACTAAAACTCTATCGGTTGTACTCAGAGAGAATCAAGTACTACATACATTAGCACAGGGTTGTGTGGTGATTCTTGTGTCAATAAAGTGTCAATAAATGGCCTGTTTGCCTCATGCCGTGCTTAAAACATTAACCTAAGTCTGGGGGATGTAACAACTCTGACAGGGAATTGTAATAACATGTATGTCGAAATAGCTGATTATATTTGGAGGTTTTTATTCAGTGGGGATAGATTTAACAACCCATCACACAGTAAAAATACATGCAGCTACAGTCAGTCATTCTGCAGGTTTGCAATTCAAAGTGCACAACCATTTACTACTAAAAAACATTGGTGAAGATGGTAGATGTGAACAGAATGTCCTGTGGAAAAGAGAAAAACAATCAGTGAAACCGAAGGGGGGTCAAATGTAACTTTTGTTTCTCTGCTTCTGCTTTCTATCTTGTCTGTGTAGCCGTCTGTTAGCACAAGGAAGGCAGGACCTTAGCTCCATACATACAGGAATGAAATTCACTATAAGAAATATTTCACTGGGGTGAACAATGACAGTGCTCATCCACACCTGGTTTGTTTTACATTGAAACGCAGAGCTAGTCAACTTGTGAAGTGCTAAAAGTGAACTTTCATTATCCTCCAATGCTGAGCAAAGTGTTGACAAAAGGGGTTACACAACATCAGTTATACAGAAGTGGTTAAGATCTCTTGCAAGCTACAAAGTTTTCATTAAGACGATTAGCAAAGTATGCTGTCAGCTGAAGCTGACATGGACAGAAAATACAGAAAATTTGTTCTATCATCTTGAACGACAACATCCCAGTGAGCACATCATTACTATATTATGTTACAAGGCAAGCTACCTTCTGATTTTTGTTAAAGCACAAAAAGCATGTTCGAGCATTATCAAATGATCATTTAAAAAGTTATCATGACATTGTTTTTGTGACGTTTGGCTGTGTAATAGCAGTAACTGAAAAAATCTACTCAAGATACATTTCTTATCTCCTACGATTACCAATAGGCTGCTCTCCACTGTTGGAGGCATAACATTAATAACACAGCAAAGGACTCCCCCTCAATTTGGTAATCTCATATAGGCTGGAGACTGTAAGATTTTGCTTTCATGTTTCGTCTTTCCTTTGGCGTCCTCCAGTCTGATCGCTGACTTACATGATTGGCCATCACAGCATGAAGTCGGGTAGCATACCTCCAAACGTAGATTGTGTTTCGACTTTTCACCACAGGGTCACTATGTGTTCTTTTCTGCATCCACTTCAGAAACACTGTCACAGCCTAAATGCACTACCCACGTACAAATAAACGAGAGGAAAGGTGTTTTTTTTCAGCAACGCCTAATTTGGTCAGTAGCTTCTGTAAAGAAAGTACAGACTCACACTCACTATCACTTGTTGCACATCCATAGGACCAAAAGACAAAGAAGCACATCGCACTTATTTTTACACACACCCCTTGTGCTAATGGAAATGGAGAGTGCAGGAAGACATTTCTTCATGTTTGTTTCTCACTTATACTGACTGTTAACAACCAGATCTTGCACATCTGCTGTGACATGTAAATCTGTTAAAATGGTCTAATTGTGTCTATATTTGACGTGCTGAGATGACATGTTCTCTTCACAGGGAAAATCCAGCTTTCATCTAGACTACATAATCACTTAATTTCATCTCTACCAGTGCTGACAATCACAGGTTTGTCAGTTAGTCCCTTTTCTAAGTGGCTTTCTTGTTGAGCGGTGACATGTGGTGATCAGGAGATAACATCATGGACCAGATTGCAGAGGCCATCTGGTCGTTTGGACTTGAGTTTTTTGGTGCTGACAGACGTAGGGATCACAGGCTGGATCAGAGTGTGGTGAGTATGGTGTTGAGTGAGCCATCAGAGACCCATGCAGCTTCCATCCGGCTAAGGGAAAGGATGAAGCACAGCTGATTGAGCTACATTTAGTTGGCAATTTCTACCATTTTCTGTAAAACCAGCGCATATGTATAATTCAGGGCAAAAATGTGTGTGCTTTAATAGTAACTGACATTATTGTCTTCATCCACATATGATAGCTAATAAATAAGGCAGATAATATGAGGCCAAATTTTCTCATGCACTAAGAGCAGCATAGCTGCCCCCCAAACCTTTCCTCTTCCTTGATTAAGCAAAACAGCCTACAATATGCAGCTATAGGCTTTTAGCTCTTTAGGTGTTTAAAAAGGAAATGGTCAATGAAAGCCACGTTTGCGAAATTCTGTGATGTACTTTACTAGATTACATTTAAAGAGTCACAGTTTTGGTTTCTGTTTAAAAGTGATGACAGTTAGATATGGTGTTATAATTGATTTTAAAAGACAAAAATATCAGATTATTGGTTATCTTTTCAATATCAGCCCTGGGAGGGCAATGACTTGCAGTCAACTGGTTTTTGACTAAAAAACTGTGAACAGACTATTAGTAAACCAAATTGGTGCCCTACACTACACAATACTGATCATTTGACATAACAGTTGGTAGATCACAAAGCACACACCGGCTCTGACTCAGTATTTAACAACCTGATGGATAACGATATTGGAAAGACAGCAGCTAGTTAATGCCCTTTCTGACAGAAAGAGTCTTATTGAAGCACCGAAACACATTGATGCAACTGACCTACTTTCTATCCCAACTTCTCACTTTGGCAGCAACTCATGTGACGAACACTAGTGTTCATATCCACTTCTGAAAGTGGAGCTTCAAGTATCATCTTGATTCACAATATTCCATCTCAGTGCAAGCAAAAAGTGCAACCAGGGAATTACAGAGTGTTCAAATCAAATTGTGAAACTGAGTCACATGTAATCAGGTGATGAAAAGACACAGCAGTCCTGCTGAAATAACTATCAAAACAAGGGTCTCATTTACTCATGTTTTTTTTCTGTCACGTATCTATCATGTATAGGGTTGTGTAAATCACAGCTTGATACAAAAATCCCCAAAAAACTGGCTGTTCTAATTCATCACATCAAAATGTAGCGACAAAGCCTCAAGAGTTCCCCATCAGCATGTGAGGACAAAATCATCACAGTAACAGCTCAAGCATGTATGACTCAAGCCTTTAATCATGCCATCTTAGTTGGCAAAAACGTCATCACATTAAACAAATGCCAAAATAAAAGCCCTTCAGCTACAAGGCCCAAGAATTTGTCAGTGGCTGTCGTGAACGGTTATAACAACATAGTCAGCAGCTTCTTTAATTTGCATGGTTAAATGACATAAATAGTAGGAGTTATGATATAAAATATAAAATATCTGGTAAATTGAAGTTGTTTGTCCTGGAGATAGTTTTTAACTAAAAGACAAACCTTGACAAGATCTCAGCATAAGCCTTAATTTTCTCCAACTCTGAAGATGTTTTTTGTTTTTAGTGAGGCTATTTGCAAGAAAAGCTAAACCAGCGATGTTTTGTCCTTCATCTCTTCACCACTGGCTCAGGCCGTCATCATGCCTAAGTCTATTAACATCCTTACTCTGAGCAAGGCATCATCAGACTTAATTCTTATTCAGTTTTGACACAAGATGTATGACAACTGTCTTGAAATGCTGGGCTGACATTTAGAAGAGGCCTATGTCTCCACACCAAAGTAATTGATGAAACAGAGATCCAAATTTGTCACCCACGCCAATTTCTTTCACAAGCAGGAATCTGAAGTCCACTTTGGATTGCAACACATCAATGCCATCAGGAGGAACAGATTTTAAATGAAATAGTTTGGTTTAGTTCGTACAGCTAAGGTCTTGCATTGTGAATTTGCCTCTGCATCATAGAACAAAAGACCAAAGGAGACCCATGCAGGAGTGTGAAGGGTAGTGTGTGATGTGTGCAGGATACTCCTTTGTCCCATTGTGTCGTGTAAAGAGCTTCCTGACCGGACAGCAAACAGGCCAGACGTGCTCTGACCCACCCTGACCAGCCAACACTTTAACGGTCCTGTAACCTGTAATCTAACCCAGGCTTTCTCAAACATTTTTACCATATACTCTAAATTTAAGAAGCTTTGTGTTAAGTTGTTCTATGGTTATTTTGTTGTTCAGCATTTTTTCTATGAGGCAAAAGATCTCTGACCCTGGAAGAAGCCACACATCTGGTTGTACTTGAGAAAGCAAACAAACACCGTAATCCTGCTGCCACAGTTCGTAAACCAAATAGGAAGCTCCCAGGGGAGAGTCTATGCCAAGACATTCTGCAGGTATCCTTCCTTCCTATTCATTCGCACTTTAACTGCATTCTCAAAAAAGAGCTGCAAAGTTACTAGAACCAGTTTCCACCCTGAGAAAGTACTTGTTCCAACTTTGTCCGGGTCATGATCTCCAAGGGGACATTAGAGATCTCATGTTGCTGCCCTTTTACAATTCAGGCCAGGTCACCCACTGTCTCATATAACAGTCTGTTGAAAAGGATCTCACAGAGTCACTTTTCCCATACGCAGTGGTTGTGTCTCTTATTTGGTGTTTGCTCTGGTCATAAAAATGTCCCTGTTAACCAAACAGTGCATCTCTCTGGTGTGCATTCTTGAAATTACATGGTATGATATTTGACTCATTGTACAAATTGTAACCTCATACAATGCCAGTGACTTTTGGCTCATTACTTTCTTGCCTTTGCACACCTCAGATTCCACAACACTCACTCCTAATTAGATTTCCTTCCTTAACTGTTTAACCACTAACTTACTCAAGGATTAAAACACCTATTGTAAACCATTAGAGTGACTAAGTCAATATTCACAAAAGACATCCTTACATATACTGACCATGTAATATGACTTTTCTCCTATGCTAATTCACAGCTGAATCCACAAATATCTCCTGCAGAGGGAGGGAGGTGGTTGTTGGTGTTTTTTTTTTTTTTTTTGGAGATCATGCCTCTGGGTGTTACAGTGGTTTAGACTTGTTAACTTGAATTCTTAAAATTCCTGCTGCAGTCTCATGCCTTGAAGAAATAGCTTATCAACACACATGACTAAAAAAAGCACTAAGATTAAGAGGGAAACTGGCATTTACCCCCATTTTTGAAATATGCTGCATTGAAATGGGTAGTCTGGCACTGTACTGCAAGGCATCAATTGTCAAGAGTGAGATGGAAGGATGCAAGGAGGCAAGTTAAAACAGTAACATCAAATGTATAAAAAGCAGGTCAGTGGTTTATGCACTGATGTGTGGTTATCATAGTGCTACGGGTCCTTGTGTGCAAACATTTGACATCTGACAACCAACACTGCTTTGCAAACAGAGGGCCTACAAAACAGTTCAAGTCAGGTTGTCCTGAACACAAGTAAACCGAACCCCAGCATGCAAGCTGCAGGTTACATGATGAGACTCTGTACCTCATCTCTCAAGTATCAAGCAGCAAAGTTTAAAGCCCGTTGATTATAAAACCCTCACAATACACCAGCAGTCTGCCACAGTAACTGTTCTACCTGCTGTTTGGACACCACAGACTGTTTTTTTCCTCTTCACTCTTGCCCTATACGTAGTGTGTGCCTGTGTTGCATGACTTTAGCTATGCTAAGGCTGCAGTGAACTGAAACCAGCCCATTAGCATTGTGGCCAAGATGAGGGTTATACTCTGAAGCTATTTATACCCACCCAGCCAAGAGAAACTCCATGCTGGTCTTTCCCACATAGAAGGGAGGGTTGGTCAGATGAAGTGGAATAAAAAAAAAAAGAAAGAAAGAAAAGAGGAAGACACAAATTCAAGATTGGAGAGGAAACTCAAGGCTGGCTTCCTGCATGTCTGTCTTCCTGGGCACCGGCTGGGTCGCAGAATGTGTTTGTATGCATGAACACGTGTCATCCTGTTTGCTCAGCAAGCCTTGTCAACAGTAACTATGGGTGGATGTATAGAAAAGTCAACAACAGCAAAAGAGAAGAAAGAGGTGTGAAAAAACAGCTTCTATATATTGTACTCGTAGTCACACAGCAAAGCACGCAAAACATGTATCACCAAACCATTGGTATTGGATATGTGCAGTCTCACTTGTGTGTGGCCCAAAGCAAGGGTCACAGAGGGCAGGATTTCCAGATGTTTCCTATTATCCCACAGCTCTGACGAGACTTTCCTGGTCACCCAATTCTGTGTCTCTCTCTTCTCAGAATCAAGAAGGAAGGTCAAAAGCTGACTAATTTATTTGTCACACTTATTGGCCACTGTTGTCTTTACTGGACAGAATTTACCAAGCCCTCAGGTCAGTGTGGTCAAAAAGACAGCAGCTTTCAAAATGACAAACCTCAATTTTTATGGTTTTTAAGGAAAATCCCTCCACTTACCGTATCCCTGTCATGGATAGCCTACATTTTGGTGGATCATGATGGGGGGAAATCCAGTTGCCTGGATTAAAACAACAAAACAGAGCCCTGGAGAAATCCTTCACTAATCTGTGGCCCTAAAAAATGATCAGTTGAGACAGAAAAAAAGGGAATTTGTTGCAACAAAGAGGACAGTTATAATTTTAAATTGAAAAGGAATCTGATTACATGAGACTGCTTCCACTCTCCCTTAAAGAGGCAATAGATTTAGATCCTGAGATTTGCAATGATAACACTCCGCAAAATGAACCCTCTAATCCCTCTTTTCACACCCCAACCCCCTTCTCACCTCTTCTACTCCCACTATCCCTACATGCTTCCCTCCAACACATTGGATGAGCTTGTTGGCGCTGATAATTGCCAGGGGATGAGTGACATGCAGAATGGCTGAATTGCCAAAGCCAGATAACCATCTCTTTTGTGTGTCATTGCAATCATTGTGATTGAGAAGCGATGCTGAAGGGGTACTAAAGATCAAGAAGCTATCAGAAAAGCACAAAGGGTTGCGTAAAATAAATCAATGATAAGGCAATCATGATAGATGTGGACAGTCAACGGTGAGCTGCCATTCAATCGGCCCCGTTCAATTTCTACCATGGACATGAGAGAAAAGCTCAAATGGTGGGGGAAAAAAAACCCCATTGGGTGCCTATAGATAAGAAATAAGCCATGGGATCTAAAATTATCACACTGAAAGGGCTCTACTGATGTCCGACAGACAGGAGAGTGGCTACAGGGGACTGGAAAGTATTGCAACCTCAAATCATACTGTGCTTTCAGTTATATTGTAGTTGTGGTTTATTTTTCTTGACAAGCGAAAACACCTTTTCACTGTTTAATCCTACAATATCCCTTTTCTCTTGTCCATGTACATGCATAATTCTCAATGATTTATCAAGGGCACTCTGGGAAATGAGGGTTATACCTACATAAACTGGACAAGGACGGTTTAAAAAAGCAGACAATTAAAATGTGAAAAACATCACTTATCATCACAAAAGAAGTTTTAGAAACAAAACAACCATTGCACAAAAAATGCAAATTGAACGATCAGATTCTTTTCTAAAACTATTCCCTCACTTTTCATTCTCCATCACCGCCTTAGCCTCTTTTCACTGAGGCACTACCCATACTCTAGCCCCCCACCCTAAACCACTCTATATC
>JAPZDZ010000002.1:6005208-6018638 GCA_029783805.1 Acanthurus tennentii | reverse complement strand
AGTAATTATCTGAAATTTTAGACCCAGAAAGGCAGCATGGGATTGGGATTAGTGTCCAGTAAAGGGATCCTTGATTAGCAAGTTTGACTGCATTTTCTTTAAGTAGCTCACCTTCTTGAGTGCACACTTTGACAGACATGGCCTTCTCTTTGCCCGAGGCGTGCCGGGCACTGACAGTGACCAAGTAGGTGGTGTCCGGTTGGAGGTTCCTGAGGAGTGTGGAGTTTTGCATTCGACCGACTGTGGCAGTGTGGAGCTTGCCCCTGGGCAGGGCAGAGTACTCGATGTGGTAACCTGTGACCGTCTCTGGCTGAAGGGGACCCCAACTCACCCGAACACTGGTTTCCCCGGAGTCAGAGACCGTTACCACAGATGGGCTCATCACCTCTGGTTTGTGGGAAGACAGAAAACACTCAAGTTAAGATCAGATAACGTCAGGAATCTATGAAATTTTACACATCATTTCATTGTTGCACAAGTAAACAATTTAACTAAAACCAACACAATTAGAGGTCTTAGAATCAGACACAAATAAAGTGCACATCTACAGGTTAAGACCCAATCCGGAAATATGATGCAACCCCACCTGGCTTTGTTGTAAAGGTGACAGAGAGTGCATTAAATGATTGTTGGTTGGATTTCGGGATCAGCGTGGCGTTGTAGGTGGTGTCAGGCATCAGGCCTGTTAGCCTGACAGTGCTGGAATCCGCAGATTGGGTCAGCTTCTGGTACGGAGCAGTACCAGTGCTCGGACTGGTCCCGGTTCCACCTCCTCCACCAACTCCGACTCCTCCTGTTGGAACCTGACCGAAAAGGACTTCATAGTGGCCCGTCAAACTGGAAAGAACAGGACGCCACTGAAGCGTGGCTGAGTTGGAGGAAATGTCACGGACGTTGATTCTCTCAGCTCGGATAATCTCTGTTGGAGAAAGGATAAAGATGAAGGAAGTTACTGTGTGCACATGGGTCAGTCGGGATTTAGGAACAGGTTATAATCCTGCAAAGACATAGAGGAAGGATGGTGACAGGGAAGAGGATAAATCAGTGCTAAAAATGCTTTGGCTTGAGACAGCCACCCACATAGACAGCTAGACTTGGGTTTCTGGACGCATTTATAACCCTTGCAACGGACAACTTGAAATAGCCAACCCAACGAGGCCCTGCAACAAGATAACAAATGCCACAGGGGCATTGATATCTGCGATGGAATCCTTGCTCCTTGTCATTACAGGCCTTATTTATACTATACATCATGTCTTACAGCTGCAGTTATATACCGCAGAGTTGCTGAAGAGTCCCTTGTGAAGGTTATAGCAGTTACCTAATCAAGCCAGAGGACAAGGTGACCTCCCCCAGTCTATATATAAATATATTTATGTATAAATACACACAGTATGTATCATATCTGGCATAGTGTCGGAGGATGCAGTTTGTGAAGTTGAATCAGTAATCCATTAATAGATCCTCATATCTCATTACAGTGGCTCTTACACATGCACACAGACACTCTCAGCTTCTTGGTTTCCTATTTAGTCTCACTGTCTTCAGGAGCATGTGTGGAATTAGGGAGAAGCACAGAAAGAAATGTAATGCAGCTGTGTATGGGTGGCAAGCAACCAGTGTGATTGTAGCTGCTTGAATGTGGCTGTTTCTGCTACCGAAGGTTTGTAGGGACTATTTCTTTGGAAAAAAAGATTTTATTTGTATGAATCATACGGAGTAAATAGATCAGTGTTTTTGGAAAGATAAGCCACTGCTAAATATAACTGTAATAGTAGTTTTACAAGGTAATTTTTTTGACAACATGAATGGAATAGAATTACTTCAAAGAAATTATAGAAATGGTTGCAGGACATAAAAAAGTGCAGAATTATGTTTATAATAACATCATGCAGTCTACATCAGTATGAAGAGATGACCCAATATAATGTGGGGTCTGGTATCTGAATAAGTAAGGCTAACGTTTTTAAAATATAATTTTAATAGTGGTCTTTGGCAACTTACAGACACACCAGACATATTAGTACATAAATGGAATAACAAAAGTGGAAAAAGTTTATTTTGTGATTTGATTTTAAAATTGTACTTTTTATTTATTATTTTGTTGTTTATTAAAATCAGTAATCATTTTTCTGGCACACTTTAGGCTCCATACTTTGAACCTCAAAAATCACCAATTAACTCATAGTGTACTCACCAATGATGGCGTTCCGCAGGTCCTCTGTGATGATACTCATGTCATCGATGTCCACAAAGTACAGGTGGTCCTCCACAGGTGGGCTCACCACCTGCCTCAACACCTGATAGTTCCCATGCCCAGTGGAGACCACCAGCACAGCCACGCCCTCCTCCTGCAGCTCAGCCATTGGTCCAATTACATCCCCCGGCTTCACCCCATCTGTCAACCACACCAGCACTCTCGGGAGCCCCGCTCGGGCCCCGTCAGCTGCATTGGGTCTCAGCACCCTTTCTTTCGCCATTCTCAGCGCGTCCACTGTGTTGGTGTCCCCCCTGAGGGGTTTGGTGTTCCTCACAGCCTCCTGGAGGCCTCTTTGAGTAGTGTGGCGGTCAAAACCAAACTCGAGGCGTGGCTTGGTGCCCACCTGGAGAAGACCCACCCTCACCTGGTCGTCTCCCAGGGAAAAGGGGTGGACGAGCTCTGACAGAAAGGTGAGCATGCGGGAGTGCTCGTAGGATGACACACTCCCTGAGGAATCCAGTAAGAAGAGGACGTCGCCTTCACAGCAGTTCAGCACTACAGAGCAAAAATAAATCAATACCGTTATTAATTTGAAAGTCTGATAGGCAATAAATCAGTACATGCTGCCTTTTGATGCTCATGCGAAAAATATGTGCAACTCCCACAACTTTTCCCTCTTGTCCCCTCTTTACTGATACACACACACACACACACATAAACAAGCACTCATATCTGGAATGTGCCTCCCTTTCTTCTCCCACCTTTTTGGAACAACACAGTCACACAGCTTTTATAGAGGATATTGTTAACATGAAAGCAGCAGAGAGTCCAAAGCAAATGAGCAGTAATTACACCAAAGATAAGAACAAATCAAAACAAACAGTGGAACTGCAAAATGATGGCAGCAAAGTGAAAACTTCAGAAGTCAACAGTGGATAAAAGATATTCAGGCACTGAACCAGAGAGTGGATGTTTTTCCCCCCAATTTTTCCATATTTTGAAACTGAGGCAAAGTTAATCGTGAGGGGCAGGACAGGAGGGAGGGAAAACAGTAGCTGCTGGGTACTGGAGGTAAAAAAAGAGGGAGTGGAGACAGGAGGTGGGACAGGAGGAAATAAAAGGCGTTAAAAGGGGAGCGAGGCTGGAGGTTGGGGGTTGGAGGGGTTATACTGGCAGTTCCAAGCGAGAGGCGAAGAGGAATGTTGGATGGCCATATACAGAGCAGGGCGAGAGAGCAAGAAAGCAGCGACAGAGTGGGAATCTGAAAAACGATATTTAGTTCTTTAAAAAAGAAGTTTTTAAAAGCAGTTCTTTAGGCTGCACAGTCATCCGAGCAAAAAACAAACGCCCACTGCTAAAATCTCAGAGGGAACGTTAACAGAAAGGAAAAATAAATGTGTGGGAGACACACACAGTGAGAGATGAAGCCCTTGGGTTTTCACTGGATTACTCAGATTCAGTAAAACTGCAATCACAGGCTCTGACTTTGACACCTTGACACCTGTGGAGGCTCGTGTTTTCCTTAAATGCCCCTTTATTTAATGTTTAAATGCTCAACACCTGATACGAGGTTTTGATAAGACTCAGAGGTGTTGAAAGCTGACAAGGCAGTGAGGCATGTGTAAACACACGCAAATCAAACATATACACACACATGCAGACGCGCACGCTCGCTGCCTTTTTTCCCGTCAGCCTCAAGAATTCCCCGCATCTGTCTGGTTGTTTGGACTTTGGAGTGAGGGGGCTGCTCCATATCACAGCCCTCCTACATCTACGTTTGTGCAGGTATGTCTTTATCTAAAAAAACATATACTTACATTGAGAGCCCACTGATTATGTAGAGAGAAGTCAGGTTTAAATGCAGCCCACTGTTATCTTACACATAATAAATCTGATTTATCGGTGGACTATTAGCATTGAGTGATGCGATGGTGGAAAAATGAAGCATGAAACCTCAAGTGGCCCCAGTAAAACACTGCAGGAGCGGAGCAGGTCTTGCAACCTGCTGAACACATGGTTACATTAGCATTCTCACACTGACACATGCACAGTCAGTACTGAACAGTATTGTAGGTCTTGTGGGCTGGATGTGCAGAAATGTGGCATAAATATGAGGATGACAAAAGATGAATTTAGGCATGTGATGTGCTGAAGACTAAGGGAATTTAAATCTCGAGCACTTCAGGTCAATTGCCCAGAACCTTGACTACTTTTAATCTTTAATTACCATTCCTGATCTTTAATTACATTTTAATTACTTATAACTATCAAAAAACTGGGCAGCATGTTCCTCCTCTGTGCCAGCGTGTGTGTCGGTTGTGTGGTTTGTAGGGAAGGTAATCTCTCTATTATAGAAGGATGACAGTAATAACAGCAAGTGCACTTAAAAAAGCCCTTATTACTGTAAGCTATGCTGGTTCAGGCTCATCATGTTCCTATTCATGGAAATAGCGAAGTGACAGCATCTCACTCAACTCATATATTAACACACTTAAAGACTTGCTCCCACGAACAGACTCAGCAGAGACGCCACCACCAAGTTTAGCCTCTCTGACACGTCATGGTCAGGAGCCTTAGCACAGGGCGGTAAGGCAGCGCTGAGATAACAGCTGTTTGTTTTGTTGTGCTAGTTAATCAAACTGCCGATCTTAAGACGCTGATCAAAACTGAGGACCTAGTTCCCACATCCTCTATACCATTAAATTCAAAATCTTTTTTTTAAAATTTGGATTTAAATTCAGTTCGAGTCCCTCACATTCCTTCAAATTTCTTGAAATTCAAGGACCTAACAAGTCACAGTTTGTGACATGAATCAAAGTTTATTACTGTTGCAACACAGAGGGTTTTTTTTTATAAATGAGGACTGAGAGGCTCCACAGAAGCTCAAAGAAAACAATTAAGAAGACAGAGAGGCTTGGATGTGTGAACACTGCTCAATTGTTGTGTGGTTTTGTGATGGCAGACTATGTGGGTTCTTGCCTTCCCTAACACAGCGTAGTCATACAATATGCACGTGAAACAATGATGCAACTGTAGGAGACACAAGTAGACAATGAAAAGTTAAAAAAAAAACTTAATAACTCAAATTTCTTTATAAAAACTCTATACAAAATTCACAAAGCAAAGCATTTTTAAAGACCAATGTCAGTTTATGTTTATTTTCAAAAACTTTCAGAGGCCTTGATTCTTTTTCCTTGAATTCATAAACTCCCAAGGATTTCAGGAATTCATTGGAACCCTGGATGACATTTAGAAATGTCTGTAAGTGTTTAAAACAGTCTATAATTTCACTGCAGAGTGTCAGTTCTAGACAACTCTACGCCGGTGTGAGATAAAGGTCACTGTGAGATTTTATCATGTCAGTTTAGTTTAGTTTGCGAGCACTTTGCTCTCAGTTTCTTCTCCTATTATTACTTTAATGAATAAAGTAATCATTCAAATCTTAGTTTTTCTCAAGGTGATCTAGAGACCGCTTTGTCCTTTGTGCCAACAAGAGGTTTCATCAACAGACAATAATCTGGGAAATTACCTCTTCTGTGCCTTATAGGAAGAGCACCTGAGGCCATGGGTGGTCCCACGTGCACCTTTCCTCCACAGCAGGAACCAGTGCCCCAGGCTGTGGGATTTCATCAACTCACAATTCAATACTTGGAGTCATGCCATTTCACTGAGGACACTGGAGTATTTTCAACCCCACCCTGATCCACCCTGAGCACAGACAGTCCCTCCACCTACTGCAACAGCATCAGTTTCTAATGGCATAAGTCACTGCATCACATATTGTGGACCAGTACCACCACAGCATTAATTAACTCTGGACAAAGTTATGAAAAGACTGAGAAGAGATTTGGTTATTGTGGGAATTTCTTTCGTCAGAACAGTATGTTGTTAAAGTTAATATTGGTGCTGAAAATACAAAAACCTGTAAAGATTTATTCATTTTACAGCCACTTTTTTTAGTGTTTTCCTTTGGTCACAGCCTCCGAAAACATTTCAAGCAAGTTTCTCTGTGATAATAAATATGGATTCCACTGGATCAGTGTTGTCCATACTCATGTGCGGGAGCTTACCTCCTTCAGGTGCGGGGTTCTGTGCAGCCGACGGCCGCAGGAGCAGACACACCAGCATCCATGTCAAACACATGAGGTTCTCCATCACAACAGTTTTGAGTCAGTTCCTCCAATGCAATTATCACACAAATGTTATGGGTTCTGGGGTCAGCCTATATCCACCACAGCCCAGAGGCGCGCGCTCCCCGTCAGCAGGCTATATCATGGCCAGAAGCATAATTTACTTGAGTCACATCCAGCTCGTTTTTTTATTTGTTTGTTTGCTTTTTTATTTTGCTTCGTCTCTTTCTTCTTCGTTGAACATAATCAATCACTCGGTGACCGGAGACGCTGGAAGTTAAACTTGAACCAAACTCAAACTTCAGTCCGTGTGCGCAAAGTCTGGACGCTCCTTGTCAATGCAAATGCGTTTCGCTTGCGCTTATGACACAATTTGAAGTGCGCGAGAAGTAAACATCACTTTTCCGGGCAAGGCTTTCAAAATAAAATACTCATAAAAACGGCAATGTCCATAAGGGTTGCCAAACATACTCTGAAGACTTTGTCTGTAAGGGACCAAATTAGATTTTATGATGTGCAGAGTTACGACTGTCAGATGATCTTATGTAGGTCAAACCAATGGCTTTAGTCAGTGATAGAATGAATCATTTATCATAGAAAATTCGCAAACCAATAAAATGTCAACACACGAATGTAGAAAATATTGTATTCCATTAAAAGTAGTTATACATTCTGGATTTAAGAAGTTTGAGATAAAAGTACAAACACATTCGATTGGCAGGGACATTGCTGAATTTCCTTGCCATTACTGTCACCTTTAGGTTAGTTAATTAGTTTGAAACCACTAGTAAGAATGTGTACCTTCACCTGAATGTGCAGGTGCATCCTCAAGTACATGCCCTGAAAAAACAAAGAAACAAGAATCCAGTGACAGGAATATTGCTCTATAGGACTCATGGTAGTTGAAAATTCCACAGGATATCTTTAATTTGTAGAGTAACTTTAGCTTAAACTAACTAGTGAAATGAAAAGTATATTTGCCTGTGAAATGTAGACTGATAAAAGGAGGGGTATAAAGTCGTATTAATTAAATGAAAAGTATTAGTACCTCAAATTATGGAGGCCAACCCCTTTTGAGTAAATGTAATCCACTAAACACCACTGTTTTCAAAGTAGGTGCTTTCTGATAAAATGTGCTTTAATTTTGAAAGTGAAGTTCATTTAACTTCCCTCTAACTACATCTGTCTGTCTTGACAATTTCTAACTATCCTGTGTACCTCACTCCTCCCTTCTCTCTCCAGTTTCCCCAGAAACTCAGAATAGTAAATAGGGCTGTGTTCACCATCCAGGCGTCAACACATTGGACCTCATCCACAATTAGATTTAAGACTATACATTACCTCATTAACACAGATTTAAATCTGATGCACACTAAAGACCTAGTTTATGTATTTGCTGCTAAAATGGTCATATACCATAAAAAAGTATTAGTTGATGCAGGTTCTATTGGGATCTACAGAAGAGAATTCATCTTTACATTTGTAAAAATATATCCTATTGTTGCTGAGGTGCCCCACAAGCCCATTTCATGTCTTGTCACAGAGTTAGTCTTTGGACGATGCAAGGAATTATTACCTTGGAATTTTTTTTATTATTTTTTTATATATATAAATTATTAAAGACAACAGAGAATTTCAGCTTTTCAAGAGATTAGGATCCTCTGGTTCACCAAGAGAGACCACAAGAGCTTGCAGCATTCAAACCACTGGGGGTGCATCTTTGAAATTATATAGCACACACTCCTAGAGTGGAAACAGGCTGACAGCTTTGCATGTAGGCTATTTTCTGTGGCTAGCCACTCAGCCTTTTAAAATAACATAAGATTTACATGAAGAAAGTGGAGCAAGAGGAAGGTTTAGCACAGGCTGCATGAGTCACAGACTTACTGTAGGATTTAGCATGAACATTACTGATAGTGCACATTTGAATGCCTCCATGTGCATGTGTGTGTGTGTCTATAAATACGTTTGTGTGTGAGACAAACAAAAAAGAGACAAAGGGGGTAGGAGGGAAATGAATAGATGTGAGAGGATGCAGGAATTCAAAGGTCTGGATTTTTCTGTGACGCATCGAGTCCAAATACTTCTATTGTCCCAGTGAGACACTTACAATAAACACACCCTTCCCAATACACACACCTAGTAACTAAACACCCTCATTGCAGTGGAGTTAGTGGTTGTGAAACATGGAGGTAGCTAAGTCTGACCTTTGATGCAATCATCCATATGGGAAACTGTATAATAAGAGCACCAACGTCTAGAGGAAGCACAAGTGCTTGATTATGCTTGTGGTCTTGCTCATATTTACACACATTTACAGTAACAATCATGGCTGTCATAACAATTGAAGTCTGTGTCCGATTTCAGAAAAAAAAAATTGTTGTTGTGTTGCTTAAATTGCACTCCAAAATGCCTGGGAAGTCAAGTTTCCTGCCACACTATGATCCATTTACACCCAGCTGCTACTGAACAACAGACATGCAACATTAATTTCTCTGTGGTTTTTATGTGCCTCCCCTCCGGGGCTGAGCAAGTTCTTACACGCACATTTACAACCCCCAAAGCTCATGGTCAACGACACAGTAATGCCTGGATATTACTACAAATGGGAGTTCTCTTTTTGTGCTTTTTTTAAAGTCTAGTCAGGCAGCTGTAAATCAGTAAGATATACACTGTAAACTCCCACCTGGAACAACTTGGCACTGGTGTGTGTGTGAGCAGTTAATAGCTGAACATGTGTATGTGTATGTACATATGCATGTGCATGTGCATGTGCATGTGCATGTGCATGTGCATGTGCATGTGCATGTGTATGTGTACATGTATGTGTATGTGTACTGTATGTGTACAAAGCATGATCTGATTGCATATTATCAGCACGAGCGTGTGCCTGCACGTGAACACATTTCTATACATATTTCATCATGTCAAGCACTGCATGAGTTGTGCAGTGATAGATTACATGCAGCTGACCGGCCAGTAAACAAACACGTCGCAGTTCAAGTCAGTGTTCGAGTCTGTGCTGAATTCCACTGATATCATCAGCTGTTAAAACACAACAATCTCATGTCGGCTTACTGTTTCCACCGCTTCAGTCATGTCAGATAATGCAAACTGAACGGCGTCCTGTATCTGCTCATTTGCATATACCATCATAGTCCTGATGGGTTGAAAACTGAAAGTTCGTAAAGAGAGGAAAAAAGTGCAAGTACAGTACAAGGCAAGGCAGCAGCAGATGGAGTAGGAGGGACGGGTGGAGGGACGAAAACAGTGAGATGTCATCAAGGCAATGGAAGAGTTTACGACATTTTGTTCAACATCACAACACAGAGGGCGTGAAAATGTGGAAATAGAGAAAAACAGCCGCTCCTTTCAGAGAAGGCTGAAGACTGAAACATTATTTCAGCCTGAGTTACTGTCTGTGCAGTCTCTTGTAACTTTGGCCCATAATAGCAGCCTAGTTGTAATTACCCATTAAAACTTTGGCTGCAGAGGATTTGGCTACACATTGGAATGCCACTGTCAGAGGTTCAGTGAATTCCATAGATCTATATTTGCCAGTGTTTTCCTCCTTTCAGCCATGGTATTCGAGGTTTGGTTCACAGCAAACCGTGGTTTTTGTGCAGATTTGAGTAAGAAAGGCAAAATATTTCCTCTCTCTGAGTAAAGCAAAATGAATAAAGATATAACGAATGCACAACAGAGTCTATATGGAACATTTATCAAGCAAAGAGAGAGAGATTATTGAGAGGAACAAGGGTAATGCAGGTTTGAGAGTGATGGAAAAGGGATATAAAGCCAAGGGGATGCTGGGTAAGAGTGAAACAGACAAAATATCTAGCTCGATTTACATTTGGACCTTCAAGGCAGGCAGCTCAAACATAAATTTAGGTAGGCTTTTGCGTAGCACATTTGACAAGATACATAAATAAAAGCCAGTTATCTAAAAATAGAGTTGGGGAACTTGGAGGGACTTCCCATCAGTGGGATGTGCAGAGGACCAGAAGTGCGTCAAGTGCCCACTGCCTTCCTGAGCAGCAGTGACACCTCCGGTGCAGCGTCAAGGTATTTTCCTGCCTCCTCAGTTCAGCATCCTGTAGATATCCACAGTGGGTCTTGTCTTTTAACCTGCATCTAGAAAGGCATTTCCTCAGCTTTTAACTTTTGGAAAATTGTGCTTTGATCCAAAAATTTGGCAGACAGTAAAGTTAAAGAGCTCAAATCTGAGACAGAAAAAAACAGAAGAAAAAGTTGGTTTGTTTGGATACTGCCTCTACGTGAAATTGTTGATATCTCCCTGGATTCCAAGAACAGGAGAGTGAACTGCATCCAAGACATACTCTATCTTTGTTTTTTCTAAACAAATATGACATGTTACATTAAACACACATACCCGTCCGGCTCGAGGCAGGACCTCGTTTTCACAGAGTAAATCACAAGTGTATATTTAAGTTTGAAGTGTCTGCTCACTGTCTTGGAGTAAAGGAGGGTATAAAACTCGCTGCATCGCACTAGTTAAAACATCTGTTTTGAAATAATCGACAGTCAGTGAGTCTCCGCACTGGTGAGGCCAACACCCATTGCAAGTTTCCACAGTAAAATGTCACAGCCCGCCTCTGGTCCTGCCAAGTTGGGACGATGGAGGTTCTCTGGCTTGGCTCCTCCAGAGACGTCTGCCAAGACAATGGTCTCATTGTGTCAGGAGTTGGCGGGTTACTCTTTTTATTGTGGATAAATCTACTCATCTATTTGGCTCATTATGAACACAAACTGATCCAGGCAATTTACATAACCTTTGAAAAGATGTCTGGCTGGTCCAAACATGTATTTGATTACACCTGAGGTAAAGACTCCCGTGACTTGTGAGGAAGCTCACTGAGAACATTTTATGGGTAATTTTACCAGCTCAGTCGGGTCTGACTCCAGCGGCATGTGAGAAACTTTACCCCTAATGAGCCTGAAGCTTTGTGGAGAGGCTCTATTGGTTTGTTTCCAAAACGCCTAAATAGGGTAACTGAGAGCTAAGAATTCTGCTTTGTGGACTAAAGTTCAACAATATAAAAAGGAAATTCCATTCACAGCCTCAGTGTGCCCCAAAGTGTTCTCTTGTACTGTATAAGTCGAAGGACCTCCATCCAAATGCTCAAACTACTCAAAGAACCACTAATGCTCACTATAAACCAAGAAATACTGAAGTCCCACTTATTCAGAAACCACATGAGAAAGGTCAGTGGCGGTGAGTCATCGATGTCAGGGTTCTGTGAACGCAGCCTGTGGGGAGGAGGGTGGTAGGCTACATTTGGTTGGAAGTAACAGGCTTTTCACACACACACACACACACACACACACACATGCATGCATATACACAAACAACAACCATTCAGGACTGTGCTAAAGTGTGTTTGTGTCAGCATTCACATCACGAGAATTCAAATGAATCCATTCCTGTCCGTCCTGCCTTATGCTCTCTAGTCACATTTCTGTTTTATTTTCTCTCATTCTTTCTCTAATCATCTGTTTCCTGAACTGTTTTTAATACAGCATGCCTATCGGTGTCCATTCTTTATTTCAACATCTTCTTTTCAGCTGGTCCTCCAAAGTGTTTTGGCCACAGTGAATAGCAGCTGGATTCTCCATTCTCTCCTCCCTTTGTGATTCCTCTGATTGCTCTTCACACTGTACACTCCCTCCTCAGCAGTCCCAGCTGCCTTCCACCCTTAGTAACGCTCACTATGCAAACACACAGACCCAAGCACGCACACAAGCCCTCACACGTACGCTGACAGAGGTGCACACACACACGCACGCACACATATACAGCATAGATGCACTCATGGGCCGATGCGGACGCACACAAAAGGCAGCTGAAGTCACTTTTGTGGTATGTCTGAGGGTTTAAAGAAGCAGGGATGTGCTGGAATTACAAGTGCATCCGCAGTGGAATCTGTTAGGGCAGGTTGAGATGGGGGAGGACCTGGCAACCTATCAAAGCTATCAGTGAGACAAACCACCCCCTCTCTTGTATCAGCTCACACTAAAGGGGAAAAAAAAAAACCAAGAAAATATACACAAAGGTTCAAGCTCCCCACTTGGTCAAATTCAATTCTTAATATTTGATCTGCAGACTTATGAGGCCAGGTGCAAAATAGAGGTTAAAAGTCTAACTATGACTCTAACACCTAACCAGGTGTGATAAACATCCCACCATCCTTTACTGACAGACAGATGACAACCTTGCTGTCCAGCCCAACCTGCCTGTTAACACAATCACCTGTCATCCACATCCACCGCCTCCCCACTTTAAGCCTGTGCCTTTCACTTCCAGGCACATTCAGCACGCGCTCAAAGTTTCACCGCTCTCTGTTATTTGTTTCCCACTTCCTGCTCTTTTCTTCTTGCACTATACGTACACATAACACGCCCTCCACCATGCCACCGCGGGTCACTCGGTCCAGTTTCACTCATCTCCCCTCCTGTTGAGAGTCAAGGTGACGGAGAGAAGAAAAAAAAAACCTGACATTGTCTGTTAGTGATATGGTTCAGGGGAGGCAGGAGGGGGGGGCGCTGCTGTGTTTGAACTTGTCTGGCGTGAGCTCTTGCTGTCTACCTGTCTGTTTTTCAATGAGTAATCCATTGTAAGACTGAGCACACACAGACTCTCTCTCTCTTTCTCAAACACACACATACACACAGGTAGGTTGTGTGACATAGCTCGAGTACAAGAGGGAAGAGTGTTCCAGCCTGAGGGAGATCGATCGGTGACGTGTGAGATGAGAAGGCTGCTGCTCAGGTTAAAGAGTTTGTCTTCTTCTCATGAGACACGATGAAAACTTCTGTGATTTGAAACATTATTTTTGTGAGTTAAGAGGTTGCAATGTTTACTTAAAAGTGTCAAAGCTTTACAAAACTTTTTTTTACAGCATCTGTGCAACGATTTAATGGATTGTCATGTAATCCAGTACATGCGTTCATGTCTCCTTAGTATGAATCATAATGACCCTGCTGATCTCCTCACATATCCACAACCATCATCAGATCTGTAATTGAATTTGTCGAATACTTTGGTTTCTGACCCAGTGCTTACAAAACCAGTGGTGTTC
>JAPZDZ010000002.1:5961938-5982518 GCA_029783805.1 Acanthurus tennentii | reverse complement strand
TGAAAGCATCAAATTAACATTTCACTTTAACGTTTCCACTTAGGTTCTTTCTAAAAGCAAAGTCTGAGGAAAACGCATAAATTTATTAGCAACGGTGGGGCAACAGTAGCGCGTTTCTTGATGAAACTACAGAATTAACCCTAATTTTACCGACAGTATTAACTTTAATTAAGTCATATCTCTGACTGGTCATTCAGTTGTCCTTTACAAGCCCTTTATGGCTAGCTTGTTAGCTTCCCTCCCAGTCAATGACAGCTATGGAATAACGTGAACAATGAAACCTGCTGAATCATTGTTTTCTTCTTTGGGGGACATTGCAATTTCGTTATTCGAAGAAGACTTTGAGATATTTACCGAATTTAATGGCACCGTCTGCCAGGCATCGGTCCCACTTTTTTCCCAGCTCCTTCTCCGACATGCTGAATATTAGCTTGTGTCAGGCTAGAAGTGTCAAACGCAGCCCGAGTGCTACTTCATGCGCTGTCGGAAATGGTAATTAAATCCGATTTCAACGCAGTGGAGCGACCACGTAACCTAGTGAAGGGGGGTTTGGGTCGCCAGAAATATTTTAAATGTTACTTTATGGACTAAATGCTATGAATACTGTATGAATGAAACAAAAAGAAACACTGTACAGGAAAGCTTGTTTTCATTTTTACGTGAACGCAGCACTGCGCCACTTTGCAAACCTAAAGCGGCTTAGTGTTGCCACCCCGTGGTAAATAATGGAATAGCCCAAACAATAATTCACACGAACACTATGCAGTATTGGCTGTATGTCATTTTTTTCCGGGATGGCTAAGTCATGCATGACCCACCCTTCCATGACTATGAGTGGTTGATACTTGATGCCATCTTGGGATAGGCTGGTTATATTCAGGCATGATGAATAAGTAGACTGAATTGCCGATCAGAATGCAGAGTAAAGTGTGACATACTTTCACCTGTGGTAAAAAAAAAAGAAAAAAAAATACAGGGTGCATACATATATCAATATACACACCTTTTTATTGTAAATTTTCTTCAAAGTTTTGAATGAAATTTTGTTTGACTAAAATTAGTACACTGTCATGATGTCGTTTCAGCATGTTCATTCTTAACACTGATTCCTGAGATGACAAATACAGATCTAAAAACATACAATGCACAAAAATTTGATATCCATTACACAAATAGTAGGCATGTTTTAAACTTGTTACAATTAAATAAAGACGTTCCACCAGTTGGGACACTTGATTACTTGGCATCCAAATTTGAAAACATGAAAACTTGAGAAAAATTATGTTAAACACACAAAGTCAAAGCACTTAACATAAAATCATGTAATATATGAATCTATAAACAGATTGACAAATAGATCAAATTCATACTAGTGATAAACAAGTGAATCATTGACTGATTCATTGTCACTCCTCAGCAGGCAAACTGTTTGAAAACAGCCAAAAGTCATCTTAACGGCAGTGAAAATCAAGCACAGCCTCTTGAAAACTGTGTAGAATACGAGTTGACTTTTTAATGGACTTCAAGTTAACTTATAGCAAGTGTGGTTATGAGCATTTGAAACATTGTTAAGTGAAAGTGAACAGCTAAAGGACATCAAAGAGGTAGAAACTGTCCTTGAAAACTAAATGTATCTTTGGCCAAAAAATAAATAAATCCCCTTTGCTTTTACTCCAGCACATGTATGTACCAAAGCTCCAACCTAGTTCTTGTCAGTGACAACCAAAACAGCTCATTACATGTCATGGTTTACAGATGTGGAATTCATTCCAACATGACTACAATGATAAAAAAAACATATTGTGCATATAAAAACAAATAGCTACCCAGCTAAACCCACATGTAAATGCTTTCTAGGATGCTGTGTTCAGGTGGCCTTCTCTACAAAAATATGTTGTGGGTTTACCTGCAGTACATCTTATCTATTAACAAACATGGTTGGTGAACACAAGTGAGGTGATCATCAAAAAGGTCTCCTTGCTCTGATGGTCTTGTTGTCCCAACCACTGTTCACTCCAAAGCTGTTCTGATCACTCATCAGACCTTGGCTGAGGGGACTGTTCTTGTGCTGCTGCTGATTGGCTGATTTCCTCTCTTGCTGTCTTCACAGAGCCTTTGCTGATAACCAGGAGGTCTCTCAGCTCCTTGTTCTCAATCTGTAAAAGACAGAATAACCATATATTGGTAGGAATAAAACATTCAGATGTTAATTTTTAGAGTTGAATGGTCAGTTCAAGTGTTCAAGTGGCACACACACAAAGCACTGCACAATAATGTGCATGTGGCAGGTGCAAGCTCGAAATTACATATGTTTTCCATGCTATATCACTTGATCATCATTGGCACTCCAGTAACATGTTTTTGTGACCACTGGTATGTACGCATATGCTATTCCCTGACTCTGCAAATGCAGCACCATGTTGGAGTCTCCAAGGATCTCTGTAAATAAGCCAAGGATGATCCAGATTTTATTTGAAAGATCATCAGGGGTGACAAGAGTTGTGGATACAGCTATGAACCAGAGACCACATAGCAGTCTTCAGTGAAAGAGCCTGCAGTCTCCAAGGCGGAAGAAGCCAACCAAGAGCATGCTTCACGGTCAGACTGTTAACAGAGAACTACAGTAATGTTCTGAGGTCTCTGAGGGGGAATATTGGGCGCAATAAACCTGAGCTGTGGCAACTGGGCTCTTTCAACGTAACAACACACACTCTGCTCACCTCTAGTTGAGCGAGTCTCTCCCGAACAGAACAATAGTGCTGATCATCCACCTGCACCGCTCTTCTCATCACCTGGCCCATCTCGCATATCCGCTCCACCTGGCTCTGCACTTCCTGGAGAAGAGCCCGAAAGCAAGACATGTTTCTTAAAGTTATTGCACTTTTATTTGTCCAATTGTTCATTTGTAATCCAAACACAAAGATGACTAGGAATTTTGAAATATAAAGTCAGGCAGTGTACTTTTGCATGGTCCTCGTGCAGGCTAAGCACAGGTTTGGTGTCCAGCTCCTTCTTCGCCATCATTAACTGGAGCATCTGCTTACGGTATCGACCCATGATCAACTCTAGTGCGTACTGGTGTTCTTCGAGAGACAACCAAAGTTCTGCAGAGACAGTCATGAAGAGGGTTAAGGAAAAACAAAAATACAGCAGCCATATAAAGAAAAGAATGCAGTAGAGTTTCTAACCTTTATTCTCCTGCTGTAATTCTTTGATCTGAGTGTTTTCCTGGGTCAGAAGGACATGAGGCTTGTATTTAGTCAGCTCCTGAATCTCTGAATTGTCTTCAATATGCTGAGAGGAGAGAGCCATAGAGAGCAAAGGAAAGAAGTGATAAGGAATTGAAAGACTTGCTGCTCTGTTTCAAAATTAAGATCAACTATGACATAGGGAAATACCAGCATATTAAAAGCATATTAAAACTCCCTACTTCAATAGTGGAATTATTATGTCATGATGAAATTGTTGGTACACAGACATTGTTTGATTTGTGTGATAAAGTTCTAATTTCAATTCTAAAGATGAAAAATGAGAAAAGTACTGGTTGACCAATTTATTTGTTGTGTTTGTTCGGGAAAAATTAGTACATAAAAACTTAGACTCAGATGGAGGGGGTGTCTTTGAAGATATTAAAACCTCTTCAATGTCACGCAAAACACCATTCAGGAATTAAATACACGCGTGGTTATCTTACACACATAGACACATAAAGATATTTAAATGAATGTTTTTTGTTTTGTTTTTCTTTTTGATCCTTTTTTAAATGAAGGATCTTGGGTAAACTTAGCACAGACGTGCCCAACCAGGCTGCACCTCATCTCATCATAATCTTAGCTTTAAGATATGGTTGACACGTTCACCTGTGCTTTAATTGAAGAAGACTGGGATCATCTCTTAGAAACTTTAAAGGCAGTAAATTCTGCTTGGGTTACATTTAATCTAAAATGATGCGTAAGATTAAGCTCACTTTAGTCCTGTAAGTCACCGAGCAGTGAAGATATACACTGATATATACTTTACTGACATCTACTTGCAGCCGTACTGAGATCAGATAAGATGTTTGCCTTTACCTTGTCTGGAAGGGCATTTCCAACCTCCCTCATGCCATGCACTCTCTGGCTGAGGGCCCCGGACTGCTCTATCAGGCTCTCGGCGGCCGTGTCGTGCTCTTTCAGTCTCTCTAAAAGAGTCCGGGCATCGCCCAATACTTTCTCTAAAGTGCAGGCCATTCAGTGTATAGTGGCAACTCTCGGATGCAACGTAAACAAGCTTCTCACACCCCCAGCTAGGTGAAAATACTCGCAGTGTTAGCCTACGTCGTCCGTGTAGCTTTAGTTAGCTAACGCAGCTGCAACCCTTTATAGCAACGGGTGGAAACTATTGCAGGTCTTTCGAAAATATTTGCTAGTACACAGAATAAGAACAGTACGACAAATCAAACATCGGTCACTTTGTTTTCTTAACAAGTCTACCGTTTCCGTGTGAGACAGGAAGGTAACGTCACTTCTGTGTCGTTTTCTTCTCATTGGTGTTAATCTGTTGGCAAACACGTTAAAATGCGTTTACTGCCACCAACTGGCGTGGAGTGTGGATCGGCGCGAGATCATAATTTAAGGAACATGAAGTCAAAGGAAAGATGGACACTTTAGATATTCAGTTAAGACCAATCTACTTCTTAACTCTTCAAGAAGAACCCATTGATTTTTTGTAACTGCATTATCAACACATCGTTAATACCATAGATAATGGTCAACTGTACTTCAAGTGTTAACTAAAAAAGAAAGAATGCTTATGGATAGACTTATGTTGTTTATTTACAGTGTCCCTCTATGGTTGATAATAAAATACTAGTTGAATAACAAAATATGTTAGGAGAGTTTGACACATTTCAAAGCCTACTGGACTGATGCATAATATCTCTCAGCCGTTAAAGATCTAATCTAGTTTGCGTGTTCGAGATATTGAAGTATAAGAATCACTACAAGCTTTCAAATGTACGATCAATTACATTAAAGGAGTGAATATTTAAAATGAAAGCTCTGCGGCCTCAATTGACTTTTTTTGCACCAGTTTCATTCTTGAATATACCCCCAAGTTGCAACGTGTGGCCTCAGAAACTCTATTGTAGGAGGAGAAATGTCACTGTCAAGAAATTACTAATGGGACACGTGGTGTTTACAACAAGTGACCGCGAGTGACTGACATGCTCATTACTATATTTCCAGTGTCGCGTCTTTTGAACCGTATTAGCAAATTTACAGAATATTACTACCCTTTCCATACAGCTGTGTGCCCAATTTCCCATGGATCATTGCAAAATCACTATGGGTGGTTACTCATCAGCAGCTGCGTGGCAGCTGCCTTTCTTCCCTTTAGGCTCTCTGGTTGTCCTAACGCTGTCAAATATCGCGGTAGCCGCCGCCTCCCTAATCACTACGTAATGTGCCGTGCTGCTTCTAGCGGCGCTGGTGACAGTGCTTAAAGCTGTTGGGGTAAGTTTTTATTTATTATCTTGTTTTATGTAAAGATTTATACATTTGTTTGAAATGTGTCAGTTAGACATTTTCTAACGTGTTCGGTGTGTCTTTAAAACTAAACGGGCTATCCTGTACATGGTTATACGCAGAGCTCGGGCCTGGGTGGGGGAAGCCGTATTTTTCCTTACCATAAATCACACAAGGACCAAGCAGTTTAGCAACGTGCAAGCTAACAGTAGCTGCTATTAGCCGTTTAGCATTGTCACCGGCCTGTACACCTTATTATTGATCTCGAAGAAACAAATGTGTATTTGTAAAACGAAACATTATATTCTGAAGAGACAGCACTTGTGTGACATTGCTGTGTTTCACTTTTGTGACCGACGCAGTATTGATCAAATTTGAGCACGAGACCCCAATAGCTCGTCGTAGCCTCTTTGTTGTCCCGTCCTCGTGCCGTTAGCTCGGATAATGTTATCCTTCTGTTATACGTGTTATAAGAGGGTAAAATCTGTAGTAACAATAGTTTATTTTGACCTTTGTAAATGACAAGTGTGGTGTTAAATATCGCATATTAGCTAATGGTTAACAATGGTCTTCCCGTCCGAAGCCAGTCTCATATCTACGATTTCAAACTCTACTTTTGTCCGTGCAGTTAACGTTAAATCTACAACAATTTACCTATAGTAGAAGGGAAGTGTGGGGTGCTACCCAGTTCTACAAAACATGATTTTATTACAACATTAAAAAAATAACAACAAACGTTTGGTCATTGCATGGGTGCCGAATATATTGGGACACCCTTTTGTTTTTTGACAAGTTTGTTATAACTCTATCTCAGGTGTACATATTTTAAAATGAAGCTTAAAACGTCAAAAGCTTTTTTTGGATGTATCTTTGTTTGCTTGTCGTAGTTTACAATAATGACATGACTACGTGTTTACTTTCCGCGAACTCAAAACTACGTAACGTTACCTGTTTTATTTAACAAATAGGGAAAATGACTGATGCGTAGACAATTTCAGCTGAATTGTGACACTGTCGCGGTAAATTCATTTCCATTTAATAGTCAGAAACGCCCGTGGTTATTGGCTGTTTTCGACTTTGTGGTTAGCGAGATGCTAATCTTTTTGGTTCCGTTTGTTCACACAAGGACATTGACATACGATTCATACCTAACTGTATCTGTGTGCGTTACAACAACTAGACATTAGTACAGTGAAAGGTAACCCACCTTCGATTGTTTAGATTTATACTTAAGTGTTTGTAAAAAAATTAGCGTGCTAGCCTAGTTGTGACGTTTTCGATAGCGTTGCATGCCGCAACGTGTTGGATCAGGCCACACTAACAGTTCCAGCTGAGGATGGCGGATTGCTAGGAAGTCACATGGTTGGTCCTGTCAGGGTGGCTGTTGTTCGGGCCCAGACATAGGTAGCACTGTCGTGCTAAGCCTGCAAGACCAGAACATTATCGTCGTGTGTCAGCCGTTCTCCATTAGCTGGGACAGTCTGTATGGGTCATAGTCTTTATTGTTTAATGATTACCGCGCTGAACTGTCCTTTACTACTCATCAGAGAGTGCTGAAACGGCCAATCGGTGCTGGTGGTTCAGTGGGTGGACTGTTCTCTTTCTCTTTCTGCGTCATCAAAGCTGAAAAAGGGGGAGCAGAAATACCCATCTCCTCCAAGGTTGTTTTCACCAGAGTCGTCTCTGTTCATCGCTCATAACCTTTAACCCACTTAACCAACCCATCTTGTGTTAACTGACTTCTTTGTTTTTTACTGTACAGCTGGCTGTACAGCTTTAGCTCCCCTGAGTATACTATTCATCCAAGTGTTGCAAATGAAACCTTAACACAAAAATATTTGCTGGTTAATCTATATTTGACATATGGGTCAGAGCGCCAAGGAGGCACTTTCAAAAGCCTCTCTCCTTACTACCAGGAATTCATTTGAGCATTTTTACCACATTATATTTTAACCTTCTAGGAAGTAGGTTGGATGCGAGTCAATGCACCACAGTCACAGAATAGATATCATGTGTCCTGTGTTGGCTCACCCAGCTTGTTTTCAGGTCAACAACACTCCGCTCTAACCTACTAATGTTCGTTCAGTTTCTGGGTTTATAACTAAATTTAGCAAAATTTACACTCATGGCACCCACATAGAAACTTAATATTATGATTTGAACTAAAGATATGCAGAAGTACTTGTTGATCCACAGCCCTTGCTTGCTAGTCAGCTGCCTGGCATTGTCAGCTTTATCCAGAGGCATCTGAGGAAAACCTATTTTTATACTTGTGAGTCTGGGGGCAAAGAATTTAGTGTTCTCAAAAAGCTCTTCAAGCCACTGGTCCTCATGGTTGTTAATGTTGTTCATGGGACAGAAAAACCTACATTCTTTTCAGCTGACGATGTGATTCAATTTCTCTGTTTTTATACAGGCTCTTGGTCCCCCTTGGCCTTTGTCTTATTTTTTTTACCCCCTAAGTTTAATCTATGAAATTTTTATTCACTAGCATAACATGATCAAAGTGATCAATTCTGCTCAGCTAATGAAATCTGCTTTTATCTCAACAGTATGAAGTGAAACGGAACTGAATTTTTGTACCATCCGCAACTGCTTCAAGTTCAGATCATAATAACGAAACTGAAGATAAATCTCCCAAAACAAGCAAAGTTGCAACACCGAAGACACGTGGGACATAAAGAAAGGATCACTTCAAGGGTTGAAAATACAAGAAGTAACCAAATCCTGAAACGACCAAAGAAGACGCACATCAGCCTAATTGAAACGCAGAAGAGAAGCAATCCAATGCCCAAACATATTCTGAGAAGACAATAACTGATCTGAAACCAGAAGTTTGTGCCTACTCAACAGCTTTGACAAAGCACACGTCCCAACGCTGCTCCTAGCCCTCCTCATCCTCACCACACCACCGACTCACCACCGGGGTGTGGAGTGGGCTGCTATCTGCTAGTTTTTTTTTTTTTCCTCCCCATAGTTCCCCTTGTCTTTTCCCTCCCTCTCTCCTCACACTGTTCATTGTATTTTTTTTCTAAGCAGTGTTATTGCACCTGCATCTGCCTTTTCGAGCTAGATTTTCTCCCCCTTTTTGCTTTATGCAACCATCTAGAACTTGTGCCAGAAACTTGTAACAAGTGTGTGTGTTCAACTGTGTGCGTGAAGAGATCTGCAGGACCCGTATAGTCTCAGAGATCCTTGGAAGAACAAGATTCAAGACGACGAACAAAGGTGGGTCTCAGTTGTAGTCCCTTCATGAGGCCTGTCATGTTAACGGCAACTGTATTTTTTAAATGGTTGGTCACTTCTGAATTTATTTGTCACTTTTTCCCCCAATGTGTTACAAATTACGTTCTATAAGGGATTTGAAATCAGATTTCGAAAAACTGAAATCATGTCATGTGGAACTCAAACCGTTTGTACTTGTTAACCTTATACACAGATGTACAAACACAGATTGTGTAACTGTCAAATACTGAACCAGTTTGGCCAGCTGCACTAATTTTTGGACAGCAATTCAAAGGGGTTGTTTTCTTAACACTGAACACAAAAAACTGTACTGGTTGTTTGCTTAAACACATCCAATTTTGACAAATACATGTTCTACAATTGTACAAATGGCTTTTACTGAAACTATCTGAATTTGTGGTCTCATCTTTAGGTTCTCAATTTTTTAATGAAAGCATTGTCAGTGGTTGTTCAGGAACTTCTAATTTTCACTGATTTGCAAACCTCCATCCAAACAGAGGAAAGTATCAGCCTTTTGCACATAATTTCAACATTTCTAATGTGGATTGAGTGCAATAAGTGACAGTGAGTTGAATGTTTGACTCTGTCATGTCAGTGATCTCTTCATTGGCATTTTGATTAAAACTTCACAGAAGTCAGCTGAACTGAATCGCCTTCAAATTGTTAAGCTGGTCATTCAGTTCAGTTTGAGAATGATTTGATTTCCTTCCCACACCCAGCCCGCACCTTTTTCCTGTTCTATGGTTTTCAAGAGATATCCTCCCTGGTTTTTGCCTTTTCTGGGGGATAAAAGCCCACAGCTATTTTCCTTTTGTTTGTGACACTTTGCACACTGGCTGACCTATCTGCCTTACCCGTTATGTTTGTTCCTCTCTTCACCCTTGCAGACATCCAGCGGTGTATCATTTGGGTGGTTACATTAAAAAATAGTACATAACAGTCAAGCAAAAAATTCAAACAAGTAATCAAGTTCAGCAAGTGCTCGAGCAAGTTTGGTCCAAGTTTATGGGAAAATATGGGCAGCCCCTGGAAAGGCTTTGTTGAGTTTACCTTGCCTGCGTCGCCACCCACCGCGTTTGTTAGCGCTGACCTGAGCAGCACCTCCCCTGTCGGACTCAGCCTGTCGCCATATGGCCGATCCGTAAGTTCCACCTTCCCACCTCTCTTCTACGTGCCCCACCCCATCGAACACCCATCCACCCACCTTGCCCTGCATCTCTCTGCTGTGAATGGCCTAACCTCTTTCATCCTTTTTTGGGCTCCCGAGACTAGCCTCTACTCAGTTATTTTGTTGCAGGGTGAGAGGTGTTCTGGCGAATAGACGTAGAAATTTGCCGCTTTTCACAAATAATCAAGTATGGTTTTTTTTTTTCTTTTCAGTTTTCCTTTGCGTTTCAATCCAGTAAAAAGCGTTGTCAGGAAAACATTAGTCAGGCCATGAGACGGTTTGGGATACCTTAATACCTTTGCGTATCATAACTCAAATCACGACAACACAAACACATGCCTAACTACATGCCAGTTTTTCCCTCAAGAAAAGATTGGTAAATGTCTTAGGAGTAGCTCGTTGTGATAGTTTAGTGCAGGGCTATCAGAAGAGGCTGCTCTGGGACCCCCACCCCTCATAACCCATCACAAACTCTCTGTCCACTGTAGATGCACCGCTATTTGATCTGTCATTTGCATTTTCTGAATCTCCATCTTCAGTAGTTTTATTTTACTTTACCTTTGGTAACATTTGCGACACTGCACGTAAACCACTTCCCCTTTACTGGCTGCGCAACGAAGTTAGTCCCCCTTTTCAGTTTTTAGTCTGCCTTTTCTGTAGATCTAAACCTCTTTGAATGCACAAGTGGGTTAAAGCATGTATTTGTGCTATTGATTTACACTGTAACAGGACATTTGTCATTGTGGTAGATTCATTGTTTCAGAGTGACTTTATGGTCTTCTACTTGGTATTTTGGTGTCAGGATTTTCCTGCTGGGTTTGTTGTGGTGAGCTAAAAATCAGAAGTATTGGAGACGTCCTTGTACACAGGAACAGGGCTATTTTGCTGTGATATTGTGCAATGTTCTTATATTGGGTTCATGTGTCCCTGAAGATCTTGTTCCTGACAAAAGGGGGAAGTTTTGGTCAGATACTCTGTAAAAACTATTCTTGCATGTATATTTCCATATTGAATGAAATACCGTAGTGCCGTTTTGAATTCAAGTTTCACTTTCACTGAACTACAACACACTCATTTACCATTAACTTGCCATTCAAATTTTATTCAGAAGTGACAGACACAAAATAAAACTCACAAAATGTTGTTAGTTTTTGATCCACTGTCCCAATAATAACTCTGGGTTAACTGGAATAAACCCCTGCTTTACAGAGTCAGATCTGAAAACAATCTTTGGCCTCACCAAGTTTTTTTTGTTTTGTTTGTTTGTTTGGAAGAAAACTAAGTGTAACAGAGGGACAGAGACTCTGCTTCCCAACAGACAGGTGACGCCATCAGGGAGCTCTGAAGGAGAAACCAGGAAGCAGAGTTAAAGCATCTGGAGGAAATAAAGCTGCCTCTCCCTGCCATTGCATTTATTGATTAAAAGATGTTCATACTTTTTCTACAGTAGAGCATAAATTAGCAAAATAAAAAACAGATATCAGCTGTGGGGAAGAAAAAAAGCCAGTGATTGACTTTACCAGTCACCAAGATATTTCAAGACTAAAGAATATGTGGAAATTCAAAGTTAGCTGCATTATGGAATAACTTAAATCTTGTTGGGTCTCCAAAACGTCATGCATGGGCACACACTGTGTGTCTGAAGGTTAGCAGGGTCAAGCAAAAGTTAATATTATAGATTCAAATTCTGGGAAACAAGGGGCTTTGCTAAATAGCTAAAGAATGTGATTTCTGGGTAAAAGTATCACCAAAAAGTCAAAACACTTGGAATTTGCTCCTTTTTTAAAAGCTGTTGCCTCCTTCCGCCAGCATATCCAAGCCCTATCCCCAGTGTCAGAAATGGAAAGAGGCTCCTCTGAACCTCCAGTGGCTCGAAACACTGGCTCTGTCCCATCTACATCTACTGGCCCCATGCGTATCCCCCGCTCCTCTTCCATCTCTTGCCATCCCCACCCAGGAAGTAAAAAACACAAGCGGACTCCCTTATATCAGAGATCAGTAAGAGGGCATGTGCTGTGGTGCCCACACTGACTTATGAGCTCTTTGAGCTGCTGGTGTCTCATGTGACTTTTGCTAACAGCATGGTTTGTTGACTGATTTAAAAAACAAGTTTTAGCAGAGTGCTGTGGCAGTTTTCAGTTTTTTAGAAGTGAGTTTTTGTGTATGTATATTAGTATTTCAGTATAATGAATTGTAGATTTTAGAGGGAGATGGACGGTTTTTGAACATGTCTGCCTATCTAGAATTGCATGGGACTTCTGCAAAGTTTTGTTTGTGCTTAGGTGGTTTGGGTCAAAAATCATTTGGCCATGTGAGTACATTCAAGTCGTCAGTGCATGACATTAGGGAAGCAGGAAGTGCAACACAGTGTATTTGTTGGGGTTTTTTTTTTCTTTTTTTTAGTAAATGGTATTAAATGTTCTAGTATTCTATTTTCTAAACATTTTCAACACATGTCCTCGTCTGTTGACCAGATAGCCTGAGAAGACTGATGTAGCTTTGCTTTTTACCCCTCCCTACTTCCTCTGAAGTTTGTGCTACCTGCATGTTTAAGTTTTTATTTTATTTTTCTAAAAGTTGGCATCAAACACTGCATTGAACTGCAGACTTCTTGTTTGTTTTGTTTTTTGTTTGCCCCTTGTTGATTCACTACAGGATGAATTTTAATGCTTACTTTTCTTCTCCTCCAGATGAGTTTTGACCCAGGCATGCTCCATAACAATGGACACACTGCATACGCCAACGGCACCGGGCCTGGCATTAGAGAGACAGGTGTGGTGGAGAAGCTTTTGACTTCTTATGGGTTCATCCAGTGCTCTGAACGTCAGGCTCGTCTCTTCTTCCACTGTTCCCAGTACAATGGTAACCTGCAGGAGCTTAAAATAGGAGGTGAGAAGCCTTGAGCTTGCATACCGATTATAAATACTTCATGTGCAGAACTTGTTTAAAATAAAAAACAACCAAAAAAAACCCCACTCAAACTACATTACTGAAACTTAAGTTTAAGTGTTCTCAGTGTGTTTTCTTCTGTGTTCTCTCCTCAGATGATGTAGAGTTTGAGGTATCCTCTGACAGGCGCACTGGCAAGCCCATAGCAGTGAAGCTGCTAAAGATAAAGCCAGAGGTGCTGCCAGAGGAGCGCATCTCGGGCCAGGTGGGGCCAGACCTGCACGCCTATCCCTTTACTGTGCTGCATGGTTATATTCATCCAGTTAAGGAACACCATTTTATTTTTGGTTCTGTCCTTGTCTGTCAACATTTAAATGGCCCACTGTGTTTTTTTTGGGCAGGGGATTTAAATGTAATCACAATATAATTTTGAATCCCCTTATCAGCCTGCATCTAAATTAAAGATAGTTTTCCATTAAGATTTACAATACATTTGAATTTCAGTTTGGCTTGTTGTGCTGACATGCATGTCTGCTGGAGCTGTTGAATGTCTATTGAACAAATGTGGTCATGTAATCACCCAGTGGATGTATTAATTTCTCTGTGAACACTCAGAGCAATTAATATAGCTCACATGGCTATAGTTAGTCAATGACCATGGCTGCTGCATCATTAGGTCAAGTTCAGTTCACTAAGGCAGAGTCATAAATTTCATACAAATATTAAATCTAATGCCCTGTCCACATGTACATGAGTGTTTTTCTAAACATAGCCTTTTGCTGTGTGTTTTGGCTTGTAGTCCTCACACATGCAGTTTTAGGTCAGTAAAAACAGATGATCTGATTTGTTTTGGCCAGGATGAAGATGTTTGGTAATTCTGTTAACAAAGTTAATGTGTACCCAGGTACAACAGTTTTAGGCTTGGAGAGACAGATAGTGTGCCGTTATAACTTGTTGACACGCTGTTTTTTTTCCTCTGTTTACATGAGGCTATTCAGTGCTTGTGGTAATATTGATATCAGGACTTCTCACAGTTGAACGCTCTTACATCACAGTCTCTGTTGCCAAAGTTGCAGGTTTTGGACAAGAACTGGTCAGACCTTTTGCTACAGTTTCAGTTTTTATTTTTTTAAACAGTGCTTGCGAGGATCAGAATAATTTATTTATTGAGATGTAGGACGGGAAACCGTGTTGGTAAAAAAAAATACCTGCACATGTGCGGGCTAGGCAGAAGTCCACATGCAAGGCACAATGTGACTACAAAGCCAAACACTTGTTTTGTTTCATTCACTCCTACCTCATTAAGTCAAGTATTGACATGCAAAAGGCTGCTGATAAAAAGACCTGGTGGTCTACATAGATTTCACACTGTAGCACAATCATGCACATGCAACTCTGCTAACTTGTGGACAGTGCACCACATCTGCAAAATTCATTCTTACATCCACCTCATGTCCAGAAACATTTTAATTGGGCTATGTAATGACAATGAATGTTCTATGATTGGCAAAGCGGTGTGTTAATTGCCTTCACTTGTAATTTCCTCCTTTTATGCAGGTTGTGTCTGCTATCCCGGTGCACTTGGATGGAAAGTCTGCTCCCGGCCAGGTGCCCACTGGCAGTGTTTGTTACGAAAGAAACGGGGTAAGTCAAGTGGCATTAACTCAACAAGCTTCATCAATAGGAGCAGAATTGTGCATAGAGCAAAAATTGCTCCCTCCCACTTGCTTAATTACTTGTTCAGCAGATAGCGGGGTTGTGCTGTATGCCTACTTGCATTCGCTTTTACGTTATGATTTATGATAATGTATGTCTGATATGCAGACATGCTGTAGGGTGCTCAAAATCTGCATGTGTTTATTCTAGACACACCAGGTGACTGCGTAATTATAACATCTTCACTGGACATAGCTTTCTGTTCTTCATATAAATGCACTCTTTCAATTAATCTTAAATGTGAAATAGTTTAAGAATTTCTTTGTGTCTTGAACCTTTGTTAACAAAGTTAAATAGTGGTGTGACTTTCTACAGGAAGTGTTCTACCTTACCTACACTCCTGATGATGTGGAGGGAAACATCCACCTGGACACAGGCGATAAAGTCAGCTTTTACATGGAGACCAACAAGCAGTAAGTCCTTACTCCATGTCAGAATTGTCTCTAAATTTCTCAGCTTGCACTCATGTTTTAATTATTCCTTTCTTTCAGTACTGGTGCAGTTAGTGCTCGTAATATTCAACTTGTGAAGAAAAAGCAAATGAGATGCCAGGGTGTGGTGTGTGCTACAAAGGTAAGTGCCAATGAAGTCATTATTTAAAACTGTCTTACTAAGTAAATTTGACAGTCTGTTATCTTAATTGTTTTATTTAAATGTGCTACCCAAAACAGTAGCGAAAAGTAGCTATACGCTTTCCCTGTCAAGCTAGGATATTCTAACTTAGCTTTTAGTTTATTTGTAACAAAGCGTTTGCTTATATGTAAGTTATTGCTATTTACATCTGGTTTTCAGCCATCATATCCACTGTAGACATGAAAATAAATATTTGTAGACTTAAATAAATAACAAATTTGGTCTTTGACCGTTATCTTTTGTCCCATAAAGTAACCTATCAAACTCCCATATCAAGTCGTGGAGTGATGTACATATTATGTTGAACCATGTGTTGTCTTTTAGGAGGCGTTTGGATTCATTGAGAGGGCCGATGTGGTGAAGGAGATCTTCTTTCACTACAGTGAGTTCAAGGGCGATCTGGAGGCTCTGCAGGCTGGAGATGATGTTGAGTTTACCATCAAAGACAGAAATGTAGGTGTTAAGCTTTGCCATGCTCCCATCCATAAATACCTGAGTAACTATTTAACTTTGGACTGTCCAACTTTGGCAGCTGTAGCTCTTTACTGATCTGCCTGACATGTCTATACAACAGTATTAACATTTTGGTCTTGTGGTCATAGGGTAAAGAGGTAGCCACAGATGTGAGGCTGCTCCCTCAAGGAACAGTAATCTTTGAAGATATCAGCATTGAGCAGTTTGAAGGCACTGTTGTCAAGGTCATTCCTAAGGTTCCCACCAAAAACCAGGCAAGTAGATTACAGGTTTTGCAAATGGACCTCTTGTGAATGTCTATAGGCTTTGGCTGCGAATTAAACCACCAACCAAGAACATAACAAACAGTTTTTTTTTTTAAATTCCTTCCTGCTTCCACAGAACGACCCTCTACCAGGTCGTATCAGTGCCCGGATTGGTTTCACTGACAAAGAATTGCCGTTTGGGGAGAAGGACACAAAGTCCAAGGTGACCCTGTTGGAGGGAGATCACATACAGTTCAACATCTCCACCGACCGTAGAGACAAGCTGGAGAGGGCTACCAACATAGACATTCTTCCAGACACCTTCAGCTTTACCAAGGAGACCCGTGAAATGGTGAGAATTACAAAAGGATACATTTGCTGGATTTTTTTTTATGAAGTGGTGAATTATTTGATGCAGTGCAGCAATGTAGAGATAAATAACAGACTGATTGCAAAGAGCTGCTGCATCCTGAATACCTTTTTCACAGAAAGTAACAGTTTGTCCCAATCTTGTCCTAGGGGGTGATTGCCGCAATACGTGATGGCTTTGGCTTCATTAAGTGTGTGGATCGAGATGCCAGGATGTTCTTTCACTTCAGTGAAGTTCTAGAGGAGAGCCAACTGCACATCTCAGATGAAGTGGAGTTCACTGTCGTGCCTGTAGGTCCTCTTTTTATAAGCTTTTTACAAAAGTTAAGTTTTATATTATTATTATTAAAGCAAACACATTAATGTTTTTAGAAACAAATTTACTAAATGTCCCATTGTTGCCAGGATATGCTGTCTGCTCAGAGGAACCATGCAGTGCGCATCAAGAAGCTGCCCAAGGGCACAGTGTCCTTCCATACCCAGTCTGAGCAGCGCTTTATGGGCGTGGTGGAGAAGGAGGTCGTGGCAGCCACAAACAAGAATGCCAGTCCCACCAAGACCAAGGAGAAGGTACTTAAATGCTTCATAGTGAAACTTAATGTTCATGAAAGTACTCCGGGACAATTAAAGACAGCAGCCTAAAAGTCCACCCCAAACCACCTCATATAAACCTCTTCACAGTTTTTATTTGAGTTCTAATTTTTCTCTTTGCTTTCTCCTCCAATGACTTCAACCTGTTCATGCTCCTTGTTGGTTAGAAAAAAGACAAGGTACGATTTAGACCTCCTGCATGAAGCCTAATTACTTAAGTCTCATAATTAAATGATACAGACCAAAGTAGTGTTATCTTTACTAACATTTTAGACTAAGATATAATAGTTTGAGTCTTAAGGCACTGACAACACCAAGCTGTCGGTCAGCCGACGGCCAGTGTCAGACCATCTGTGACTGTCTCTTGCTGCTGTTTTTGCAGTGTGTCCTGCATAGTTGTTTTTAGTCAGCCTCTGTTCCACAAAATCAGTTTATTGAATTGACTGGGAAGTCTGTCAGTATGAGAAAATACTCTGACTGTTCTCCAGTGGGAATACAACATGTGGAACTGAACAGGAAAGAGCAGAGTTTTTAAAAACAGAGGTTTTATTAATCTCAGCTCTAGACCCAGGTTCAGGAAAGTCCCATGAACATGTCGCCATAGCATCCCTGATTTAATTTAAGTGTGGTTTTGCTTTATTTCTCTTTTCCACCTCTTCTCTCATCTTCCCAAAATCGAAAGATCAAGGGCAAACAACGCCTGAGTCATTTATAAATACTCAATTGGCATATTTTCTTATTAGAAGCAGTTAGTTTACAAAACTGATGGCAAAGAGTGGTGTTCCTTGGTCTTTTAGTTTAAAATTACCTCCACCTGCTGGTCTGGAGAGTTATTTTCTATATGGGCCCAGAACATAGGTGTCTTTTGGTCGTCTTTGCAGTGTGAGCAAGTGCCACTTTTTTGCCAAGACAAAGTCGATGCTAGTAGAATTGCTTATTTTTTAATGTCTGTTTGGTGTGTCAAGGCCTTAAGACCTAAATCTTAAAGTCAACATTATATAAATAGCGCAGTGTAAGACTACTGAATTCACAGATGTGATGTTGGCAGCCTTGCTGTCTAATTAATGTCTGTCTTTTTATTTTTCAAGGGTAAAGTTGTAGAAAAGGTTAGTCTTTGCAGTCCTCGGTCCACTGCCTCCCTAACTCCTTTATTTGACAGCATGGTATTTCATCACCAATTAACCCTCAGAAATGTGGTCTTTTTGTGTCACTGAATCAGTGCTTTGTAGGGCTGCACAATTAATGATGAACAGCTTTCTTATTACTAGTCTGTTTTTTTGGGAACAGTGTTAATTGTTTTTAACAGGTTATTTCATTCACTAGCAGTCATTTTATTTTGGTCCTTGCTGAATCATCAGTTACCAGCATTGTTTTTTATAATGTCTCTCTTGCGTCCTTACTCTTTGGTCCTTGTTTGGCAGTTGACTTCAAGATTGTCAATAAATGTTTTTGTATTTTTGAAGCAAATAGTTTATATAGTAGTATTAGATAATTATGCAGCCCTGCATTGTAGGCTGTAACACAAAGCTGTTGTGGTAGAATAGCCTAATGCTAACCAACTAGGCTGCACATACTGATGCCTCTCATATGCTTGTGTAGGCGTCTGCACATCATCAAACACACTTTTAAATCATCTAATTCAGTTGCGAGATTAGTGGCTTGCAACAGTTTTGTTGAGGAACAGGTGCAGCATTGATGAAACGATAAGCAGGGGGCAGCTTAATCAGTGACTGGTGTTGCTAAGTATCAGAAAGATAATGTTGATTTTGTTTTTTGCACCTTTTTTGTAGGAAGCTGAGGAAGGAGTTATTGCATATGAAGACTGTGGAGTGAAGCTCACTGTGCCATACCATACCAAGGACCTGGAGGGAGGAGGTTACCCACAGGTTGGAGACAAGGTATGAGGGTGATACTGCACTTTTCATTTGAGAATTAAATGAAGATGGTACCAGAGAGTCAGTAAGATATAAACTCCTCCTCAAAAGGACTTACACATTGAAGTAACTGTTAACTATTATACTAACTATTGTAAACATTGCTGAATATGTGGGTAATATGAGGTCTGCTCCCTATTCCAAATAAATACAGCTAGCATAACCCGCCTTTTGCATCTGTGTTTGGAGTGATGATTCTGGTACTTCTAACTTTTAAGTCCTGTTTTGTCTCATCCCCGTGTGTTACACATTGACATGTTTGTCCTTCAGGTGGAGTTCTCCATCAATGAAGTGAAGCGAACTGGTCAGCAGAGTGCAGTATCCATCAGGGTCCTCAACCGCAACACCTCCAATGCCAAGAGACTGCATGGTTTTGTTGCAACCCTGAAGGACAACTTTGGCTTCATTGAGACAGCAAATCATGACCAGGAGATTTTCTTTCACTACAGGTATCAGGCCTGTGTTCTAAGCTGTCTTTGGATGAGTTTGTTGCTGACTTCCATGTTAATGGCGTCCAAAGATTTTAAATTCATATCCAGCTCTCGGTCTTTCTCTGATTTCTCCTCAGTGAAATGTGTGGAGACTTGGAGAACTTGGAGCTGGGTGACACTGTGGAGTACACTCTCTCTAAGGGAAAAGGAAATAAAGTCAGTGCCGAAAAGGTTACCAAAGTGGCTGCAGGTACGAGGTGTTTAATTGCTGCTGTTTAGTTTACATTATTTACGTTTGCTGACATGGAAGTGCCCATACATGTTTGTGAAATCCACTGTCTTCCACTTTTAGTGAATGGCATCGGTGAGGATGTAGGTGTGACAGTGATGATGGGGAAAGTCATCCGTCCCTTACGCAGTGTGGACCCCTCCCAGACTGAATACCAAGGGCTTATTGAAGTCACAGAGGAAGGTTGGTGTCAAGTTATGCCGGGAATTACAGAACTAACATTTAAAGTATATTGTTTACATAAATAATAAAGAGAGATGTTCGTGACCCTCCTCCTTCCTTTTGATTTTTTCTTTTAAGGTGGAAATAAAGGCCAGAATTATCCTTTTGGAATCATGGGTATGGCAAACAAGGCAGATTGTCTGCAGAAAGGAGAACTTGTGAAGTTCCAGGTTTGCACAGTCGCTCAAACTGGACAGAAGATGGCCTGTAATGTTGTCCCTCAGCGCAGAGCCATTGTGGAGTGTGTCAAAGACCAGGTAGTAATCATCTAGTCATCCTCAACTTTATGAGTACTCATTGCATCAAAGGAATCAAATGTGCAACAGTACAGGTTCTGCATGAGCGACTGACAATGCAAGTTATAAAGCCTGAAGTTGTTGTTTCTGTTGCTCCCAGTTTGGTTTCATCACTTATGAAGTTGGTGAGAGCAAGAAGCTGTTCTTCCATGTAAAAGAAGTGCAAGATGGCCTTGAGCTCCAGACCGGGGATGAGGTGGAGTTCTCAGTTGTCCTCAATCAACGCACAGGAAAATGTAGTGCCTGCAATGTCCGCAGAGTCAGGTAAGGACTCCAGCAAACAAAAACAGGAGAGCCTCAGTTTTAATTTGGTTCAATCCCAGTGAATTTTTTGGCTACACTTTTTGATGATATGTATAAAATGTTTGCTAACCTTTTTGAAAGGACATTACATTACTGAGACCAATCATTCTCATCCTCTACCTTACAATACAGTGAGGGGCCTAAACCGGTGGTGACTCCGCGTCCTGATCGTCTGGTGAACCGACTGAAGAGCATCACCCTTGACGACGCTAGTGCCCCTCGCCTGGTCATCGTAAGACAGCCCCGTGGTCCTGACAATTCAAAGGTAAA
>JAPZDZ010000002.1:5819824-5834444 GCA_029783805.1 Acanthurus tennentii | reverse complement strand
CTTTAACCAGACCCCCCCCCCCCCCCCTCCTTGATTCTAAAAGCAGGAGTGGGAGAGAATTAGCTGAGAGTCATACTGGACGGACTCTGTGCATTGAGCTCCATAACTAGTCTCAGCTCATCCCTTGCAGCCTCCCCCCCCTCTTCGCTTTTCCCTTGCTCTCCTCTTTTAATAAGATTTTCTGCCTCTCTAGCTGGAGTAAAACACAATTACCATACGGACGGCGGGAGGCAGTGGGGGAGGACAGAGCAGTGAGAGGAGAAAAACAGGGAGAGCGTTGCATCTTAGAGGAAGATGATGGAGTTGACAGAGTGCATGTTCACAATCACAAATTACACTGTTTAATATAATTGGATAACTTACAGGCTTATCAGACTATTAGATCACCTTCATTTGGAAACATGTACCTGCTTTATTGGTCTAGACGTAAGGCTGAGGAGTTTCATTACACCTTTCTCGCTGCTGCTGCTGCTGCTATCTTCTTTATCTGCCTCCACCTCCCCAGACACCACCTCAAAGGCTGAATTTATAAAAATTGACTGTATATCAGCAGTTAAAGCTGCTTTTTTGCTTTCTGTATGCAGCACCAAGTTTTATCTCCAATATGTCAGCAAGTTGAAAGGAGGAGTTTTTAAAAACAGTGGAATTACAAGGCTTCCAAAATTAAGACAGCTTGTTCAGCGGGGTCTCTGTATCTGGAGTTCTCCCTCTTACCTTGACGGATGTCGGGAGATAGCGGCATGTTTTTTTTCGACAAATCAAGTCAGCACAGCCGCATGGCGTAAAACAGTGAGGGAAAACCTCAGCAAAGAGGGGAAGGTTTACCGATTCAACCGTGCCTTTAAGCAGCATCTTTACATTTAGGAGGGCAGGAAGGAGCCCGAGATGGTGGCGATGATGAGATAAGGGCACACAGATGATCAAACAGATGCAGTAAATGTAGCACAAGCAAGGCTAAGCTTAGAACAGGCCCATCAGCCCTGCATGCTAAAAGCAAGATCACCATTAGCAGCGGCTTGTTAGCTTGCTTTTACTTACCGGGGCCTCCCCCTTGACAGGGTCCTTCTTGTTCACCATGATCTCTCCTTTGCGGTTAGAGCGCTCCAGGTTGATGGTGTTCCACACGTTCAGCTGGATTGGTTCCTTACTCCTGCATGACAGACACTCAGATGAGTCAGATACTAGGAATTACAGGCTTATTTAAAGCACACTGTTGTGCTCAGTTGCAGCATTTTCAAAATGTCTTTTTTTAGGATTATAGAAACCCAGTTTCTTTTGTTTTCATCTTGTCTGGTTGTGTAAGCTGAACCCTCTCAGGTTCCTGGATAATAACGCTGACCTGATGGTAGCGGGTCCTTTCCCCAGGTCATAGCGGAACTCCAGGATCCCGTCATTGAGGGACAGAGAGATAAAGTCTCCTTTTCCGTCCGATTTTTGGCCATTGTAGAAGATCAAACCGTTGGAGTCGTTGGCCATGAGAATCACTGTCATGCTGAGCTTTTGACTGCAGAAAAAGCACAAGCAAAGCCATTAGAAAAACACAGAGATACATATACACCCGAGATGGAATAAGAAACTAACATTTTCTTTTCTTTTTTTTTTTTTTTGTTGCTGCACTGCTACTCTTTCTAAATGGAAATCAGGTAGAGATACTGTGTATTCTACATGCTTAAGCCTTGTGTAACACTCACTGTTACTTCAGTTCAGGCTTAAAGAAGCAGCTCTGCCTTAGGCACAGAACAAGCTTAGCCTACGAAGAGTACATGATATCCCATGTTAGGGAACACACACAAGTCTTAACTGTGTCGGCTTTTTATGTGTAGGCTTGGGACTCACCGCAGGTCGTGCCCGTAGAGATGGAGCCCCTTCAGCTCCAAGTAAGAGTCTCCGTTGAATTGTGGCATGTAAGCCCCTCTCCTCTCAGTCACTGGGAAAAACAAAGAGACTATATTCATCCTCAGGTCCCGTTTTTTGTAGCTGACAGAATTGAAATTCAGGGATAGTCAGTATATCTTTGAGGGACCTGTCAGCATTATGGAAAGAGATGGATTTGTGTTTTCATAGCCTTTGGGATTAAGACTTTTCTCTCGACAGAAATTCAAACAAAAAAAAAAATCAAAAAACCCTTATGTCAGACTGATTACACAGCCCGCCACAGTATTACAAAGAACCTTTGGAGACATGTAGAGTTTAACACCACAGCCGGGACCCATGAAATAATACAGCCATTGTATTTTGGCAGAGCTTTTTATAAATTCATGTCTTTGCGACGGGTCTACGTCTGACTGTCCCGTTTCTGGCTGTCTGGAGTGATTAGGACAGGCACCATGCCATCCTTCCAACAAGTAGCTTGACATTTAAAATCATTCAAGTGTCACCTGGGGGTACGTGTTTACGCTGTTGTTTGCAAAACTACCGTCATTCACAGGGATAAGCAATACTATACGCTCACGCACTCAAATACACACATAAACTAACACACATACCTACGTAACAAGAAGGCTTTTATTCGTAATTGGATGGGATTAGCTGAGTCGAGTCGGGATGGGGAAGGCAGACGGAGATGAGAAAGCTAATTAGCTATTGTGCAGAAGACTGCTAATGATGATGGCGCGCACCATGAAGGAGAGGGGGGGAAAAAAATAGTCTTGTACACACAGCAAGGATTCGTGCACTAAACTGAACCCTGTTTGAGCAACAGAGCTGCTCAGAATGTGGTTTCTTTGAGAGGAGAATGGAAAGCTTTTTCTCTTTTTCAGTCGGTGTCAAAATGAAAGCGCTGTGATCAATAAGTCACCAGAGGTCCGGGCATTGGAAAGAGACGGGGTGACCGGCAGCACCCACGTGACGAGTCGGGCTTGTTCGACAGAGAAAGAGTTTGGTAAAGTTCAACTTCTCACAATCGTCCTTTGGTAGAAAAAAACACCTTCAAAATAAAAGGCCTCAGAAGCAACACTTAGGGAGCTTTTACATGGAGTGCTGAGGTAAGCTCTGAGGTGATGTTGTTTATTTGAGTAATACTACCCAATTAGTACCTGCAATAAAACCCATCAAAACAATATAAAATTAGGAAAGGCAATAACAAACAGCTAAAAAAAAACCCCAAAACAAACTCTCCCTCCCTCTCTCTCACACACACACACACAAAAACAGGTCCCTGGCCTGATGTAGCTAAGGTGATGAATGCAAAACGTTGAAATTGAAACTCCCCCCTGCAGTTAGTTTTTCAAGGACCAGCTGAGTTCAAGTGATCCCGCTTTCATTGCTAAATTGTAATGATTTACATGATCACAGGGTAAAAGCACATGCAGAAGCGGGCCGATCGATACTATTGGAGCACCCTTGAGAAAAGCCCTTGATAGTGAATACGACCGTGGTGAGCCGCCATGAGGAACCCCGGCAGAACTAAAATGGAAACCATGGCTCCACTGAACGTGCGCGCACAGTGGGTCACACACACTTTGTGTTATGACTAATTCACCTTCAGGTTTTCTGATGAGTGGGCTCTGAGCGACCTGCCTTTTTAACTGTTCTCAGTGCAGCCATGAGAGGCTATGGTCCGCCTGACTGCCGCCTTATCTGTGAGCTTCTGTCTGAGCCTGACACTCTGGCTGACTGACGCTCCCATAAATCACCACGGGCAGGGAGGACTGATGCGATTAGTCATCTCATTGATTCCTGTGAAAAAAATAGCCTTTTGGAATGGGAGACGCTCTCGCTCACACAGCATTGATTTTGGTTCACCTCAATTTATTTTAATCACCTGCTAACTGGGACTCTGGGCTTGAAAGGAGGCTACCCCATCTGGTTTCTCCAAAGTTCCCGGGTTACAAGGGTGCATGTTTTTCTCTTCTGTTGGAATTATACATGATACCGTGTCCTCTTACATTAATGGCCATAGAAGTCGACTTCATGGCTGCAAAAATTCACAACAACATCTACAAAGCTCAGGAGGAGAGAACAACAGAAAGGATCCGACACCGCCAAAAGTGCTAATGATGAACTTTAAAAGCAGCTGAGTCGTGCTCTGGTCTTTTCCCCAGCCGAGGCCCGGTTCTGCCGTGTGGAGCAAAGTAGCAACAACAAAGCCTGATACACAACACCTGTGGGCGGACGGGCAGGAAAAGGGGGAGTGGAGGTAGAACGCTGCTTCGCTGCTGGTTACCCGCTAACAAGCGCAGCCAAGTCGATGTGGTGAACGGCCCGACGGGGCCAATCATCCACCTCAGCGCTACCATCCACCTACCCTCCCACCCTGAAGGCTCACCCCCCCCCCTTTCTCTCTTTTCATTCTGCGTTTGATCTCCCTTTTCGATTCAGGATGGATGGAAATGTCACAGAGCGGAAAGAAAAAAAAAACATGAAAAGAGGCAGACAAGACCAAAACTCTTCTGCTCCTTGATAAGCGCTACAGAAAACAACTGAGCCATGAAGTCATGTAGCAGGATACACAGTTAATCTGTCAGATTACCTTTCTCGCAGTGCCTCCCTTCGCGTCCCATGGGACACTCGCACTTGTAGCCCCCCTCTGGCAGCGCCTGGCACTGGGACGATGCGTGGCACATGTTGGGCTCGCATGGATTGTGGACGTCGGCACAAGTCGGACCTAGACACACACACACACACACACATACAAACCCGCAGTGAGGAAACCACCAATGTTTTCAATTCCATTTGACAGGAGGGGGAGACAAAAAAAAAAAAAAGAGGGGGGGGAAGGGGAATGGGGTATGAGGATTTCCTCTGTAATAGAGGTCATTTTCTAATAGGATTTGGAAATATTACACATCCAGATTAAACAGTGGAGAGCCTCCCCGCCACGCGGCCATGTTTCTGGGCCAACGCTGACTGCGGGAAAGGCTCGGGAGCGTCTGGTGGATGATGGTTTTGCCCTCTGCCACAGCCCATCTGAATTCACCCGTCATTACTTCAGCAGTCAGGGCCTGTGGTGAGGAGAGCGCTTTAATGAACCCCATCCCCGCTGAGCTCACAGGGCTCCCACTTTCTTCCTCACTCATGCTTTTGGAAGCTGGCTTTTATCCCCCGTTCTCACTTCTTCCCCACCGCAGCTCTGTTTTCATAGCTCCTGGTCCTCTCACTTCTTTTTAACTCTCTCACATCCCTCGTTCATCAGGCTGTCCTGACGTGTCCTCTCTCCCCTAAATACGACTCCCTCTCCGCCCACTCATTCTCTGCTTTCACGCTTTCTGCGATCGGTCCCTCATTTCGAGATCGGCGATCTCAGCCACTTTCTAAATTGACGCGATGACAAAATTAACTTGAATGTGAGTCTGCAGGCGACTGTCCAATTCTCATTATCACCATTCACTTTACACCATGTTGCCAACACAACTTTGATCACAGCAATGCCTCTTCAGAGTGAAGGGCTATCTTTGCTTCTTCTAAAGCTTCTCAATAACAACAAAACATAAAAAAACAGCTCCTATATGAAAGGCAATAATACTGTTATGTGAGACTTTATTGATCCACATTTTAAGTTCCAGAAAAAACGGCTCCTAAAACTTATCTGAGCGGTGGTTTTTCTAAACGCTGAGTTGCCCTCATGTGAGTGTAAAACCCTTTAACTATTCAGGCATAAAAGTTAAGTTGACAATTAATTTGGTTCGGGTCTGAAACTTTGTGCAGCAGGCTGCGGCACAACCAGCAAGGGGCACGCTTGGCTAGGCCCTTATGGTGTCTCCTCTCTGAGTTGCTTGTTAGTTGGCATCTGCTGGAGGGAAAGAAAAGAGGAGGAACGGATGTGGAAGACGGGAAAGGCGAGAAAGACATTTGCTGAGCATTTGGTGGAAGTTTTCATGTTTTACTGCGCCGTGTCAACATTTAATCTCTCATTTCTGTGTCGGACACACAGATTTGATGGTGTTGGTGTTTACAAAATGACTTCCAGCGCTCCAGCTAGGGGCCTGAGTTACACTGTCAAATTAGGCTGTCAAGCTTACTTAGGATTTGTGAAAAAGTCCTGACCAGTGTGGATCCCTGAAGAGAAGGCACAGTAGAGATATGAGCATAATTTGCACAAGGTGTTAGAGAAGTCTGAATTTTTACATACCATTTGAAATATTTTCTACCTTTCCCTCTGCGCTTATTGTAGAATGAACCTCTCAGAAAAGTCCATGACTGTCCAGAAAAGCCAGTTCAACCATTAGGAACCCTGCTGAACTGAACCGCAGTGTTATTGACGCTTCCTTTTGTTGGCATCTTACCCCAGAATCCTTTGCTGCACTTGCAGTGGAACATCTCTGCCTCCTTGACCTGGCATGTGGCTCCGTTCTTGCAGGGATTTGGCTGACATGGATTGTTGCCACATTCACCCACGCCGCTGCCGTGCAGACTGTCTCCACCGCTCTCTTGCAGGTTGAGCACGCGGTTGTTGACATCCAGCAGGCGGATGCAGCCGTTCAGACCCGTGGCCACTGTTGTCCTTTCCCTCACACTGAGGAACAAAAGGGAAAAAATGGAATGTTTTTTAATGTCTTTAGTCAGCACAAAGTTTGACGGAGTCTGCAGTTACAATTCTTTCACTACTGACCCCCATTTTACAACACTGGGCTTTAAATAAAAAAGATGCTCTGCACTGCAAACCATATTATGAGTATAAGAATATGACATTTTAAAGGCACAATGTTCCCGAGAAAGAGTTTTAAAAATATTTTGAGTTTTATTGGCTTTCTTTTCAGTTCTTGATTGACTTCAAATCCCTGCTGTTTTCTAAGATTGTTTATTTCCCATAATTTCTCATCAAAACCCTCAAAATTGCTTAATTACAGAGCTAACTCTGATTTACTTACAGTAAACTGGCGCTACACTGCAGTACAGTCTCACATCACGAGATCAGTGGATGTTTTGATTCAATCCAAGAGCATGTTTTTTTTCCAACCATCTTTCATTTTAACCGTGAACTGCTCAAACAATTGCTAAAAAAAAAATCCAAGTCTCTTGAATACTAAAAAATGTAACTGTTTCTCATTACAACATTAGAGATCAGTGTGTTAAAAAAATGCTTTGTTAGCAAAATCATTCAGACAACTGAGATCAGAGGTCCACCTGATGGACATTAGCAGGGCAGCAATGTAACCTGTGCAACTCAGGTCATCAGAGGCTCCATATTTACTGGATCAGTTGATTTGTGGTGATTTGATTTCCTGCAGATTTGTTTGTGAACATCTTTAAAGCAAAATATTAACTGAAATGATGAGGTCCTTGCATCGGTTTCTGCCCTGGTCCAGATTTACACAGCACACATCTCTAGATATGCTCGTATTAACCAAATTAGTATAAAAAGGGCCACAGCAAGTCATCTTTTTCAAGGCCCCTCTATAGGGTGAATTTAACCACGGAGCTACAGAGACGGACTGTGGATAAAAATGGTAGAATCAGTCAGTAAAATGGACAAAATTGGAAACTGAATTCAAGTGCTGGACTCAAAATAAAAAGCTGTAGACTAAAAGCTTTCCTGTCCTGACCGCTACCATCATATTGTGTAACTACAGAAAAAAGGTCTTACTCCGTCTTCATGTCTTCAAGCACTCCTCCAATGTACAGGGGGGTGTCAAGGTTGAGGCCATCTGTGCCGCGCGGACTCTCGCCCTCGATGTGCGGCTCGTTGTCCACGCTCAGCATGGCGTTGCGTCGGTTGCGGGTCACCACCAGTTGGTGCCAGCGGCCCTGGGTGATTTGTACTTTGCTGACCAAGGTGCCTGTCCCTGAACCTGTGTTGAACCTGAGAGGAGAAAAACACAAAGCACGTTTTTATTCCACTCCATCCAACAGTAACTTTGTGCCTTTTTAACACTCCATAGTTTACAGCACTTGAGGCAGTTATTTTCCACACTTTTTTTTTTTTTTAATTTGTGTGTGTGTGTTGTTTTTTGAGAAGTGGCTAATGACTGGAAGAAACGTGTTCAGTAGGAAGACAGAAAAGAAGAGTTCCCACTTGGGATTCCAAACTATGTGACGGAAATGAGGCAGTTACCCACTTGAAATGTGTCTTTCACACCCTTTTTTTTTTTTTAATTAAACATTTTATCTAATGAGGTTTTGTTGAGAAATGGCTATATCATCATAGAAAAGAGCTGTGGTGTACGTGCACCCACACATATGGTAGTATTAGCACAACCTGAGAGCAATTATCTGCCACAAATAATTAGTTCTTCTCCCCACGTCTTGGATTTGCAGAGCTGTGGGTGGTAATCTCACTGCTGTATTTCTGGAATTGAGGCAGAGCTCTATTTGAAAGCACAAGTGACTAATGATCTCCTTCAGTTTGCTATTGATTTCGCTGTGAATAGAGCAATCTAACCTGGCCAGGTTGGGCTGAACTAAAAAGGCTTCTAGGGGTCAGGGAGAAAAAAAAAAAAAAGATAAAGAAAGTGGACTGTGTTTGAAATAAGTGATCTAAAAAAGACGCAGTGCAGAATCTCTAATTAGTCCGTTCACGTTTCTTCTGAAGATGCTGCCTTACCCCGAGTGATGTTTTGTTTTGTTTTTTTTCATGAACACAATTCCACTGGGGAAAAAAAATGAATGCTTAGTGTTTCTGTGAGTTTCTGGCAAGAAAAAAAGGTCCAATTGAAACAGGTTGGTTGAAGCTTTTGGTTACTGTCAGCCATCCAAATCCAAAAGTGACACTTGCCTTGAACAAACAAATTGTTCAAATCCTGGTTTAAGTGGATCCTAAAGGGGCACTACACCATTTCTACTCCTCTTCAGCAATGATAATAAAATTGGATTTGAGTTGCATTAAAAAGTGAGGACATGGAGATGGAATGATGGGGGTGCTTTTACCAGACAGGAAGGGTTTAAAAAAAAAAAAAACCCACTATAAAAGGTGCATTATGGGAGGAATTGGATTCAGTGTTTCTAAGGTTGGATCTATATTACAGACAGACATAGTCCCTAATATAGGATATCTCTGTCCATGCTGCATTGATTTTTCCTATTCTGTTTTAAAAAATACATCTCTTGTAAGCATCGCAATCTAATGGAACTTTATGTTGAGGCTACACAGGAAACAAACACATTACACACCGCGGACACATTAGATACCAAAACAATCCAATAAACAGTAAAATCTTATATTAAAGCACATATATTTTGATATTACAATCTTATGAATATGGTAACGGTGGTGTATGTGGTGCTCGGCCGGTAGCTGCTTCGAACTTCCATTTTTCATTTCGTAATATCTCATTTTTTGTCAGTCTGTTGTTCTTTCAGCTTTATTGCTGATACATGTATCACCTGTGAGAGATGTTCAATCATTAGCAGTAGTAAAAGGATGTGCAGGATTTGAATTAAGGATTTTTGAGACAAACATCGCCTACGGCACATCTTGAGCCAGACGAGCTGGACTGACCCAGGAGGAGAGGGAAGAGAGCTTGGATGGGAGTCATTACTTCAGCTTGGATTTAAGACTGCTGCTGGCTAACATCTGGTTGCAGGAAAATGAAATGGATGAAATGGGACTTTTTCTGGCCAAGCAGCGGAAAATCAGAGACTGTTGTGTCCAAATCTTTGCAGGGACCTGTCTCCGCCACAACATCCTGCATTAAGTTGTTGCACTCCATGGGCGGACTATTTTCCGAGCCGGCAGAGCGCAGGACTCCAGCAGGAGAAAGAGGAGACGGACTCTGTGTTTTACATCAGTGCTGCTTGGTGCTCAAACACGGTCAAAGTTGATGGACAAGAAAAAAATCCAACTCACTGATTTATAACATTTTAAGTCAACAGCCTACTGCAACTAAAGATGTTACACTTTTAGAGTATACACTGAAAATAAAACTATATATAAAAAAACTATAGCTAACTACATATATATATATATATATATATATATAAAAATGTGTAAATCTCAGACGGTTACAGAAATTATTTTGGTCTCAGAGGACTTATTGTCATGTCTCCCATCCATAACATGGATCACCATATTTAGATTGAAATCTAAGTACATTTTACAAAAAAGCAATCCTTATCAGTCCAGACTCACAGTGTTAATCCATACATACTGTATGTTACAGTCTATCCTACATATTCTATCCACTGCATCTGCGAGCATTTCTGGATGCTTTTTCTATGTGTCTTTCCATCCGTTTGGAAATAAAAGCGTCATTATTTGTACATTAATGTTAATTCTGTATACATGTTACAAAAAAATGACACATGAAATGCTAAATTTGGACACCCTGCACACATTTCTGTCCATATGTTACCACCATCTGCAAACATGATCATGTGAACAGCTTATTTGCAAGTTTGAACACATTTTTGAAAGCATGGCTTCTTAGCCGTAACCTGAAAATCTGTCGAGAAGCTTCTGGGTCTTTATTTATTTTCTGGCCGTGTTGGTTGCAACATGTTTACTTGCTGCAATTATTTTCCTCATTATCTGCAGTGCTCTCCATTTATGTTCGTCTTATCTCCATCCTCTCTCAGCCGCTGTTGCACTGACCCTGTTTCCCCCCTCAGGGAGCATTTCAGTTTCATCATATGTCGTCCAACAAAAAGCAGCGGAAGCAACAGCTAGTGATGCTGCTGCTACTTCTAACTCTCACCTGAGCTCCACCCTGCCGTTGACCAGAGCCAGAGAGATGAAGTCCTTCTTTCCTTCCTGGCCGTTGTAGAGCAGGAGTCCCGTCACCTCGGAAGCTCTGAACTCCATGGCGATGCGGACAGTGTGATAGGCGCTCATGGTTTGGAAAGCCAAGTAGGACTGACCTCCAAATGACGGGATGAAGTACTTGATCACTGTGGAGAAACAAAGACAACAAGCCACTTCTGTCATTACTACATGACTGGCTTTATCCTGGCATAACAGGCGTTTAATGTGCATAATTAAAAGTGAGCGGTGAGGAGGAGGTTTGTCACCGGCTCTTGACGACAGAGAAATGAGCCTTTCTGTCAGTTTATTTTAGGAATGATGTTTTTCTAAGTTTATCAAAAAGAGAAGGTCGAGAAAGAGGAGGAGCGGAGCTTTTCACCCATCCTCAAGTCAAAGACGTACACACGCTCGTGGGTTTACACACACACACGCACACGCATCGGAAACCTTTGTTTTTCCACCACTCAACAATTATGATTATTATCATCCATTTTCTCCCCCAGGCTTCTTTTCTCTCCATCCATCTGTCTTTCTGTCCGTCTCCCTGAGGAGAATGGCAGCTGATGAGCTGCTTCTTTTCTAATGACTTGATTGATCTGGGGGAGGCGGGCGTGCAGTTTGAGTGTGTGTGTGTGTGTGTGTGCGTGCGTGTGTGTGTGATTTCATTTAGCCACTCTAACTTAAAGACACACACTGATTCTAACCAGCTAATCCTCATCAAAGCAATTAGTGTCAATTATCTCAAGATGCAGCTGTGTGAGGTTGCTCCTCATACCCGAAAAAATCCCAAAGTAGGGTGAGAGGGAGGAAACAAAAGAGATGCGCTCCTCAAGAAGTTCCCCTTGATTTCTGATTTTTCTCCGTGGTGCTGATTGGATTCTGTGCGGCTGTTGGTGAACGACTCAGCAGTCGCTCAGTACTGAGGTGCTGAACCCGTCTGAATCACTCGAGATTAGTCTGCAACGCAGTCGCAGATGAGAGATGTTTGCATCTGACTCAATCACTGTTCAACTTCTCAAGTTTTTAAAAAATCTAGTAAACCAACAATAGCTTTTGTCTGAGCTTTGATTTCTGTTGTTTTGTTGAGCTTTTAATGACACAATAAATCCACATCTATGACCACGTAACATTACTTTTTACATATTCCAACACTCACACTGCCACTCAGGGTGGCACTTAACAGCTACCTTATAAAGCTACAGTTAGACTAAACATAAAAAAAAAACTGCTTCATAGGAGAATATATATTTCTTTTCTCCTTCAAAAAAAGTTTCATTAAATAAAACAATTCTTTAAAATTTGATATTTTTTATGGTGTTTTTAATGGTGCCTCTGTTACTTTATAAATATATTAAAGCACTTGAGGTTGTGTTGAGCAGTGATTATAGAAGAGCTGAAAGGCAGGTTGGAACAGTGGGAAGTGGAGTGTCTGAAACCCTCCCAGCTGCTGTACAGTCGCTGTAAACGTCAGCCGTGGGAGGTTTCTTTGAAATTGCTAATTGGAATAGGACCATATTATATAGAGAGTCAGTTTCAGCTCGGTTTCTTAGATGAGCTTTGAAATAATCTCCCTTTGTGTAACTTTCAATTTAAGAGTGATAACAAATATGAAGAAGAAAGTGTTCCCAATGTATGAAGAAAGAAGAAAAAAAAAAAAGCACCCACCCTTCTCACAGACGGCGCCTCCTCGCCCGGCGGGGCACTTGCAGCTGAAGTCATTGCCCTCGTCCTCGCAGGTGCCCCCGTGCAGGCAGGGGTGGGAGCTGCAGGGCTTGTGGTTCCTTTGGAGGATCCTGCCCCTGACGTGGCTGATGGTGGTGGCTGAAGGCAGTGCGCTCACGGTGGCGGTTGCCGTGGTGGTGGCAGGTAGTGGCGTGGTGACCGGTGCTGAGGTTGTTGTGGTACGTCTGCCGCTGTAAGGCCTGCGGGTGGTGCCTGGCGGGCGACGGGTGATGTAGGGAGTTGGCGGGGCCCTGGTGGTGGTGGTGGTGGTGGGAGCAGCGGTGGTGACTGATGCCGTGGTGGTGGTGGTGGTGGTGAAGAAGGGGATGGAGGAGAGGCCTATTAACAGAGTCAAGAAGAACAATAGAAAACAGACACAGAAAAAAGACACGTTGAAGCATGTTGAGCTCGCGGCCCTGAGATTTTCTTTTCAGGACTGGTTAAACCTTTGATAAATCACCTCATGAATAACTTAAAACCCTTTTTCCTTTTATTAATCCCTGCATACTCCTGTTAAGTCTGCAATGTATTACCGTAATTGGTGAAGCGAATATTCTCATCCTCAGGCTTCTTCACGGCGATGCTGGTGTCTGTGGAGGCCTTCAGCTGTTTCAGCAGGGATTCTTCGATGTCCTCCACCGCGTATCTCGTATCTACAACAAACAAGAGGTACAACCACTCAGGGCAGGACCTCCAATGCTAATACAGCACTCAGGCTTTCTCTAGTGGCACAAAGGGTAGTTTAGCAGAAAGCCCTGTGTATGACAGGTGGAGGGTCTCCAGACACTACTTGTCCTCCACCCACTGCATGTTCGGCTTCTTTCCAGATGAATCGCTCTCATAACCTTTGCTGCAGATGTTTGGTTTACTGGCCATGGAGGGGGCCCCTTAACAGCGCCGATCGCCTGGCATAAGCGATATGAAGGACGCTAAATGCTGCTCATAAAAAAAAAAGCAGCATGTGTGTGTCTGTGTGCCTGTATGGTGTGTGTTAGTGTGAGTGAATGTGTTATGGTACAATGGGAGATAAAAGGTGTTGTGGTGCTGATCATACATATTTGAGCTCACATTTATATAAACGACAGTCTTCATTATCGCGAAACATCGCTTCGTTACTCTGCAAAATTTGTAAGAACTGAAAATCCAAAACTGTGGTGTAAAAATAAAACTTTCAAACAACAGGGAAACACTAAATATTCACATTTGATTGTTGCTTTTACTGTACTCGGATACATGTCAGTCAACTTGAGAGTAACAGCAGGTTTCATCTGCACCTTTTTTAAACTGTACTTTAAGCCGTAAAGGCGAAGCTAAAATGCTCACAGCAGAGAACAGACTCATCATTTAGGGAACATTTTCTGGTCCTGATGAATAGCAAAATACCAAGCTGAACATTCAAGCAGAGCTAAAAACCTTCATACGATGTTGTGGTTTTAACACACACTGAGGCAAACTGCTGCATGCCAGAGATTAAGTTGGCATTGAGAAAAAATAAATAAATAAAAAGATACAAATGCAGAAAAAACATTTATTGCCTCAAAATAATATGAGCTAAATAAAAAACATGTAAAAAGTACTCAAACGGCACAAACCTCTGCCAAGGATGCACAATCCTCTAAATTAAGCTCAAGTAAAAGTGTCGGTGTAGCAAAAAAAAAAGAAAAAAAATACAGGAATGAGGAATAAAGGAGAGAGCAAATGTTTTCTCTCCAATTTCTGATCCAAGAGTTCTGATTGAAAATGTAAAATGCTTATTGTGCCTAAAAGATAATTATAACTTTCTTGGCCAGTGGTCTTCCTTTTATCCCCATTTTGTTAAAATATGAGTCGCAGTAGAGCAATATTGCTGGCAAAGATAAAGAGAAATCTGTGTATCTCTTTATCAGTTACTTTTTTAATTCGTTATTCAGATTTTTTTTTTTTAATCTTCTGCTCTCTCACCTGGTTTGAAGTGGGCCTCCACAAAGGCCAGGATGGAGTTGCTGGGTGCCAGATTACGGACGCGAACGCTCATAAAGTCTTTACGCACCTCCGACTTCCTGAACATCTCATTGAGCTGAGGGACAGAGGGAGAGAGGAGAGAACAGAAGGAGAGGAGATGATAAATGAAGCTGGTAATGAGCTGCGCACTATCATAGCCCACAAGTCCCATCCCAGAAGACTTTACTCTATCTCCAATAAAGACAGACAGCCTTTCAAACTGAGGAGCAGAGAGGAAACCTGGTGTGTTTTCACAGAGCGACAGTAAGCTGTGGCATTAGTTATGGGGACAGGTTTTTT
>JAPZDZ010000002.1:5791034-5803700 GCA_029783805.1 Acanthurus tennentii | reverse complement strand
TTCAAAAAAATTGTTTTTTGGCTGCTTAACACATTTAATAACACTTAACATAGACACAGTACAGCTGCTTTTGCTTTAGAGCTTACTCCAATTTGTTTGTATTAGTCATACCAAAGATTTGGAGTAGTAAATAACGAGTGAAGACCCTGACTAGCAGAAGTCAGGATCCTCTTACTGTATTACCGAGCTACCTACACAGTTCAAATCTACAGTGTTAGCATGAATAACCTGATACATTTTGAAACCAGGAGAGGTTGTCCAACTCCAGCCTCAGCCTATGGCATCGTAACACTATGCTAAGTTTCATCTTGATAACACTTTGCCTTAGCTTGTTATGGGAAAAAATTAGCACTAATGTTAGCAGCTAGAGTGCTACTGAGCCAGCCTCACACAGAGCCACAACCTCTGTCACCTCTAACCCAGCTCAGTCGCACTTAAAATATGTGTAGGACTTGGAGGCAGGCTGAAAGATGGTGTTTCATTACTCTGTAAGTTTTGCTCCTTTAAAGTGAGTGACCTGTTTTTAGTCTCTTTTTACAACCACAGTGTCGCAGCGATAATGCAATCATAAAACAGTCCTGTTACCTGTACGTAACACGGTGTGAATTATTCATAGTTTCACAGACCATAGCTGTATCCCTAAACTGCCTTACTGTGGCAAAAAGAGGTTGTGTAAAGCTGTGCACTCAGGATATTTTGGCTCTTCCCTTTTTTTTCCCACAGATCTGTCCTGAAGCTGTCCAAAGGAGCATTATAAGCCTTGAAGTTGACGCAGCAGGAGCTGCATTCGGGGAGCCCACCGTCCACCCGCCAGGCTGCGAGTGTGGGGTGTATTGTTGCAACATCACAGAGGCTTAGAGGACCCCCCACCCCTTGGCTTCTGCTTTTATGTGCTACCGCTCCTTAGTACCTTGTCTTTTCATCTGGCAGGTTGTGTGGCGGAGTGCCCCACCACTGTGCCGGGACTGCTGGCTTCATTAAGCATTTGACTTCCAGTCGATATCTGATGGTGCATCTTAATCAAGGAGCTGCAGGCCCCCACAGCAGGAACTAACCTTTCCTTCAACCGGCTTTTAGCTTGTGGGGCTGTTTTCTTTATTAATCAAAGTAATCAATAGTCCTTATGCACAAGTATAAACATACACATGCAAGTGTTGTGACTCATCCTAAATGTAGCATGAGGTAGAGAAAATGAAATATCAATGGGCGATGTGTCGCGTCCATGTCAATTGTACACTCCAGTATTTTCCTAATCACTATCAATTAACAGCACTTCAGCTACTTCCTTCCTGTGCCAATAAAGCAGATGGAAGTGAAAAGCAGGCAGAGAAAGAAGTGGCTGATCCACGGATTAGACAAGTGACAGAAAAGGACCTCGGAAAGAGAGAGAGAGAGAGAGAAGCTAATGAAAAGAAAAAAATGTGTTCCATGTGTTTATTTTTTATTTTTTTCAAACTCCACGGGAAGCTTTTCTGCACTCTCTTATTACCTTTGTCGCAGCCGTTCATGCCCATCTTGCTTCCATCTGGACACACGTTGCACTTCATGCCCTTCACTCCCGTCTTGCAGGAACACAAACCTGACATCTGCTCGCAGTCGTCCCGCACCGAGCCCGTGGCATCGCAGTTACACGCTGCAGTGGACAGAGAGAGAGAGAGAAAAAAAAGGAAGAATGATAAGAAAAGAGCACCAATTAGGGTCAATGAGAAGAAAAGGGTAAGAAATAACTTGGCTCGTGCGGTGCACAGTGTCTGAGGCAAACCTTAGCCTCTGAACTTGGCTTCAGATGCATGTATGTCTTTCAGTCAAGGGGTTGGAAAAAGTTCACACCGCCTCAGGTGCCACAGAGGGAGGAGGACGAGGAGGATGAGTATGTAACAGAAACTCAAGAAAAACAACCCTAGGGAAGGACATCAACCCCATCATGTTCCTAGAATCAATGATGTGTTTTTTTTCTCTCCTCCTCTCCTGCTGATCCTGGTATTGCTGTGCCGTGTGTTGTCTGCTTTCTGTGGTTAAACCTTGTTAAGGTCAGGCCACGGGTGAGGCACCTGCAGGCTTCCTGCTGCTGACTGAAAATGCTCTGCGGCGTTGGGAGCGCATGTCCTATGATACATCAGCGGCAGGATACGAGCTGGTCACCATATTGAATTATACCAAGACAAACAAGGGGTCCTGACCCCGCTGGTCACTCGAATACAAATGAAAACAGCTCGCTCACCACAGTTTTGACATTTTTTCAACAAAAGCTGTATATTAAAACTCAGGTAGTGTAGCAAGTAGCTTATTTATTTTTAATTGTCAACCTTGACTTCAGGGATAATAGTCTTACAAGTTAATACCTTGAAAGAGTTGGCTGAAAGGTATCGTTTTCAGTTAAGTGAGAAATCTATTTTTCCCACTACGGTTGTTTTCTTGTGAAATATTTTCTTTTCTCTTACCAGCATTGAAATCTAGCCAAGCAATTTTTTATTTTTTCATCCAGGTCTTGACAAATCATTCTCAGCATTCTCAGAAGGTTTTGTTGTCTCCTTCCCAATGCAATGCAGTGAATGGAATTTTGTTGTTAAAAAAAAAATTTGATTTAATAATTCAACTCAAACATCTTTTTTTTTTTTTGCAGAGCCAGTCTCCCTGTTGACCTGGATACACACTGTTCAAAGTTTTAAAGGGGACTTTATTTTTTCTTTGCAAGAAAGTAGTTTCAATAGAAAACTGTCCACAGAGAGGTCTTTGGGGTGTTAGGAGTAAAAACTGAAATGTACTATTCAAAATAACATTTTTAAATGTAATTTTTTAGTGCTTCAATGACAAACAAAATCAATTCATTCACCTCTACTGAAACAACTTTCTTCCATTACATTTTGCCCCAAACTAATTGTCTTTTAACATTCACACTATACACTTATTGAATGTTTGAACTTTATTAACTTAATATTTTGGCTCTATGACTTCATAGGAGTTCTCCATAAGCTGCTGCCTACTCTATAGTATGTATTTTTGCTCAGGAAGAGGAATCTGTCCTCTCTTGTCCTTCCTGAGGTTTCTCCCTCTTTCATTCTTTTTTTTCCCTTTGAAAGCCTTTTCAAGCAAATGTCTGATTTGTGATTTTGTGCTGTATGAATAATTTTGACCTGACTATTGAATTCACAGCAGAAAACTCAGAGATGGATATCTCTAAATCAAACGCTCTCTGCATGGCTAGAAAAATATGTCTTTTTTGTAGTTTGGGTGAACGAAGGTGTAAGGATGCCATATGCGGTTTATAGGAAGCAACCAAAAATATGTTTCTTTAATGATGGCAGGTACAAAGAAGTGACCCCTTACGCGTGCAGCCGCTCATATTTTCCGTCACAATGCCCCGGAAGTTCCAGAAGCCTGGCTCGCAGCGGTCACACTTCTGCCCCCCGACACCGGGCTTACAGGAGCACTGGCCTGTGACTGGATCACATGTCCCCTTGTAGGAGCCGTAGACGTTACACTGGCAGGTGCCTGGGGAAAACAAAATAACATGGATGGCATTATAACCTCCGCTGCTTCAGACGAAATCACATCCCTCAGATAAGTTCAAAACTGCATGCTATGATAAACACTCTGACTAAATATTAATGCTTGGCTCAAATGACAGGTAAGCCCTCTTCCACAAATAAAAAGGTGGATAAAACTTGCTTTGCTTAATCTCTGCATATCCCTGTTTCTAAGTCTGCATTTTCTCCATCCATACTGTATCCTCCAGCTAACAGCATGATGCAGCGTTTTCTCCCCTGTGTCTGTGCTATCATTCGTCAAGATCATCAGATGAAGAGATTTTTTCTGTTGATACAGTGCAACATTATCATAATTATTCCTTGGACTGAGATGAAATGTTTTGAGCTTTACAGCTTTGGTACTGTAATTACAGTCAAGGACAATAAGCCGCGTGTGCTGACATGGCCTGATTGTATCTACAACTTTTTTTTTTTTTTTTTGTGCACGCAACAAACTCAGAAGACATCAAAGGTGAAGGGTGAAAGTGGGGGGGGGGTGGGGGATGGGCACTTACTGGGACATCCAGCCAGCCCGACTCCTTGGGCGGTCGTCATGTTGTCGTGGCAGCAGCCGTACACAGACAGACTGCAGTGCTGGGGTGCTGTCAGCTCAGGCAGGGATGTGGCTGAAATCGCTGATGAGGTGGGAAGGAAAAGGGGAGGGAAAAGATGGGAGATGGCACAAGAAGAGAAAAGAAGACACCAAAATTTGAGTGCTTACGTTAGTGGTGGAGGGGGGCCAGTTTAGTCGGTGGGGAGGGGGTTGGAATTAAACAACACAATCTCTTAGCAACTTGTAACTTTTTTTTTTTTTTTTTTTTTTGCCAACAATGAGATTGGCTTGAGGGGCAGAGGTGGAGAGGCTGGCAGTCGGCTTCAAGATAACAATTCTATTTGCTGCTTTCTCCACAATGGCTCAAAATCAGGGGGAAAATGATGCTATTACCTCCAGTGAAAACAAACAATGGCGTTGCTGGTGAATGTGCAGCAGCTGACATTTACCACCTACTAGGAGGCATGTTCTCTTCATTTGTTCTTGTCTAATATTACGGAATTGCGCTGCTGCTGCCCTACAACCTTCCCGAAAAAAAAAAAGAAAAAAGAAAAAAAAGGAAGCCGGCTGCATAATGTGAAGGAATGTGCCAAGCAGTTTCTGCATGCGCGCACTGTGTAGGGAGCTCTTTTGTCTGAGGATGCACCAGCCTTCAAACTGGGGTGACAGCTCTGAATAAAGAACTACATTCAGCAAAATAAAAACAAATGTGTCCCCGAAAAACTGGTGCTTCTGCGGAAATTGGAAGAGAACAACAAAACATACAGTGAGAAGAAAAAAAAAAAGGTGTTTTTTAATGGTGGAGGCAAACATATCATTCTTTAAATTCTCTCCAGGCTTTACAGTGAAAAGTAAAGTTGTAGAGATAGAAAGCAGAAATCTTTTCCCCGCCATTTTTTTTTTTTTTTTTGTCTGTCCCTCTCTATTCCCCTCCCCATCTCTTTTCTTGTGTTGCTCATTTGGAGTTTGGAGGCTAGAGATGCGGGGGCCATAAATCACACTGTTACTGGTGTGGATATGAGCCCCAGCCTAATGGTGATGACTCGGCTCGCTCTTTTTCCAGTGCTTTCCCACTCCAGAGATGGGCTTTGGACACAGTTCATTTAACTTGCCACTTTCCTGCGCTCTATTCAGCTATCTGCACTGAGCCTATTAGGACAAGGAGAACTTTTAATTTCATATGTTCTTCCACCCTTCAAGGGTTTTTCCTCTTCAGTGGCTATTGTCCGGCACAATGCAGCTCACTGTGACGTGCAATATTACCCTCACATTTCCAGGGCCTGCTGCTATGCTCCCTCCGCTGCTTTGATTGTATGTGGTCTTTTATATTCATGCAAGGGCACATATGCACGTGTCTACTTGTCTGGTAAACTAATGTGTGTTTCTTTGGATTTCACTGAAATCCCTGGCCTAGATTTGAGTATGCAGGGAGCTGTAAAGAATGGTTTGAAATGCTATGAGAGGCAAACTTTGCTAATGTGCATGCAGCAGATGACACTGTCGACACCTTATGCAAAGAGGCAAAGTTTTTTAAAAATCCAAACCTCTGAAAAACAAGGTTGCTTTTATGCTCCGCTGGTGCGAGTGTTTTGATAAGTTTCTTGAGTTGAGGTCAAATGAAGTTTCTCCTTACATGGCTAATGTGGAGGGCAGTCAAATTCCCCAAGATCGGAGTTTTTCCACTTGCCAATAGGAAAGGAGAGCCCAGAGCCCTCCTTCCCATAGAGGACTCTTCAAAAAAAGGATTGATTATCCATGGATGGTAGAGAAGCGTGACAGTCAGTGCCCAAGGAGGCCAGCTTAGGAAGTGGAGGAATCTACAGGGATGTGTGTGAAAACACTGGCAGCACCCTCTTTCCAAATCTCTCCTCAACTCTCCGTCCTCTATTTTAGACCCACAGGGAATCAAACAGACTGAAATGATCACACAAAATCCCTTAAGTGCCTTTTTACTCTGCTCCCTGGCCTGTGCTAGCATCAGAGCAAAAGCTCTTCATTTAACATAGCCATGGAGAGGAAGGCGACTAACCTTTGCTACTGATCTGACAACTCTGTTGGTTGAAAAATGCCCTTCATTTACATGCAAAGAGAGGGTTCTTATATTAAAGTAAGCAGGGGAAAGTGGTATCCTGAGGGATACGAAGCAAGCTTGTGAGCAAAAGTTTAATGGTTTGAACTGTCAGAATGTCTGGGCAGAGAGGTGAATCATTATTGCTCTCAGCTCAGTCCATACATGTGCCCATAAGAAAGATTCATAACTGAGCACACCGGCCAGCCCCACAGGACCGGTCAGTTTCCAGACAAGAATGAGAGCACTGCAGAGAGACGCAAGTGTGTTGAGTCAACCTTCCCTGAGCAAATTACACAAACACACACATCATATTTAACCTTGGCCCTCTTCACTTCATTTGCTTATGGCTACAGTGGTCACAGTGCAGAGAGACAGCAAGCAGCGCCGTCAGTGTTACATTCCATCTACAGACTGCTGCTGCTGCCCCATCGATGGATGAAATGAGTGGAGAAATGGGATGTCAATGACAATGAGTCTTGGTGAGGGTGCTTGGTGAGTGGCTGTAATGTACCGACCTGCACAGGGTCCCTGATTCTGAGTCAACAAGTGCTCTTGTTTCTCACATCTGGCCTTCTTCAGCTTGCACTCGTTACTGTAGTTTTTACCATCTGAGCCGCAAACCTACAGAAGAATCACAGAGTCAAGTCATTAGTTGTTCAACCCTTGGCTCTTTCAGCCCAGTTTCATCCCCTTTTTTCATCAGACTTGTGTGACAGTCACTGCATGTCTTTGTGATGATGTCCTGTATGTAATGTCAAAGTTAACTCTTAATCTAAGTTTTTAACTGTGGTTAAACGAATCTTTAACTCAAGGTTCTCAAGGTTCACCGACCAATTGAAGAGCTTGTGAGCACATCTAACTGTCTTCAACAGACGATAAACCAGTAAATAAATTTTGAGTAATTTTATTAACTTTTTTAATTTATCATATAGTCTGCAATGTTATTTAAAGGTTATCCTATTCAGAAGTTGAATCTTTTGGCATGTCAGTTGTACAATGCTTGGATGGGTTTATGGAAAACAAAACAAAATAGAACTAAACTTTTCATGCAATTAAATATTGCTACGATTTTATTGCCTGTATGTCTACAGATTTTCATAACATAAAATATATCTGCAAATGAAAAACAAAGAACACAGATCAAGCACTTTAATCAGGCATTATGAGTTTTGTTACAGTAGAAAAATCTAACAGTTTTGTAAAACAAGCTAGGAAAAAAATATTCTGTCACTAAACTGTTCGTCTTTTTTTTTGTACTTCAACTTGGGCTATTTTTTTCTGTCTCAGCCTGATTGTAATTTTTAAGAAGTGCTTCTAATTATTTCCTGACTGATTTGGGTGGGGAGGAATAAGCTTGGAAGAACAAATAAAAAGCAGTGAGTGTCTGATTTTTTTGTCAATGGTTTATTTGATAGGGACAGACATTTCATACACAGACATGCTGAAAAACTGCCATCTGATGTAAGTATCACAGGGTTTTTAGAAAATGCTAATTTGCAACACCTGTCTCCGATGTTTTTGTTTTCCAAGTGGTTTAAGTTATAACTCTAAGAAAAAGGTTTTTGACTTAAATTGTATTAACAAGTTTATGTGGAGTATACTGCTGGGCAGCCGTACCGTGTTATGGGGTACGCTCAGGCAGTTGAAGTCACAGACACAACGGTCGTCCTCTGCATCCTCGTCCCATGAGCCTCCAAACATTCGACAGCGGTCCTGTTCACAGCTTTCCAAACCTGAGCCTGACCCTCCTGAGCCACAGTCTGCAGAATAAACACCATAAATACACGTTATAATTAATAAAAACAACAAACAGATAAAGAGGAAATGGCCCTGGCCAAGACATCAAGTGGAAACAGTGTCCTACTTTTATTTCTCTTTTAGTTAAAGCTAGATTTATATATGAGAAACGTCACAAAGTTAGGATGATTTACATTTCCCTCATGCTGGTAGTGAGGAGAGGAAACCAAAAGCACTGCTGGTAGTATGAGATAATGACCAACTGTAGTGAGGGGGAGAGATTGACTAAATAAATTAGAAACAGTATCTCTGCACCACCAGTGAGGCGTCCTTTTCATTTCAATTAAATAAGAGACAAAAAGGGGAGGGATTATTAACTCTGGCCTCGAACTGTGCAGAGAGAATTGGTGGCAAGGCCTGCTTTATGGGTGCTTGCTTCCTGATATGAGAATACAACTAATTGCAAAGTGTTCTGTAAAATCTAATTATCGCCTTAGACTTTGAAGAAAGTTGTCCCAGCAGCTCTTTAACTGTGACCCTGAAAAGCGTTTTTTTTTTTTTTATTTGTTTTAAAAGCGTTCTCCTCTGGATTGAAGTAAAAGAGCTGCTCAAGCTGATGTTATGTTTCTGGTAAAAGAGGGAGCAAGGCCAGATAATGTCCCATAATCATTGTCCAGAAATAGCAGGTTCACAAAACTGCAGGGCTGAATCGAATCATTTTTTCTTACATTTGAAGCCACTATTAAGGTTTTTCAAATGAAGTTTCAAATGTCTGTCATCAGGCTTTATGAGGTCATTACCCCCCCAACCAACCCACCTACTTTGTAACAGCAAGTTTTCACCTTGCTTCAATCACACAATTTAGTTAATTCCCACTAAATGCACTGAAAACAGTACATCAGCCATAAGCTAGTGAGCAGCAGTAGGCACCCAGAGTGTGTGTGCGTTTGTTTTCAGTTCAGCCTTTGACTGAACTAAGCATGCACAATTCTTTCAGCTATTTTCTACCAGCTTTTTTCTCTACTCTCTGCAATTTTACCAAGTAAGTACACTGCTCCACCAGAAAGTAGTCAACAAAGATACTCTAATTACAGTACAGCTGGGCAACTATGTGACTTGCTACTGGTTAAAGTAAAGGCAAATCCTTTTTTAAACCAAAAGTTAAAAAAAATACACTGTGAGCTCTCCCACTGCTGGTGAGCAGCCTGGATCAGAGCAGAATAAAGTGTGACTTCAGGTGCTTATTCCCCAGAAGCTCTGATCTAACACCAACTCTCACATAGCCGCAATCATCATCAGCAGCTGTCTGCCAACATCTGTCCCTCTGATTCACCCATCCAACCCACACAACACCCAGAGCCTCGCAATACCTGAGACACACATTCAAATGTGGATTTGGAATTTAAATGTCAAAGTTATGAACTAAGCTTCGAACCTAGTCCAACAAAACTGTTGACACTGTTGAACCGTTGTGCAAACTTCAGCACAACGTAAGGAATTCCAAGGGACACATAAAGGAAGGGAAAAAAAAACATATCCAGCGGGAGAGTTTGAAGATTCATTTATTGAAAAACAAATCGGGGGCTGTTGCAGAGTGCAGGCAGAGAAAGGGGGAGGATCCTGCTTTTGAAGTTGCAAATTTCACCTACAGTAGAAATCCTGAGGGAGATTAGGTGAATGTGTGAAGGCAGGGAATGAAAGCAGTCAGCACGAAAGATGGAGAGAACGTCAAGCAGAGAGAGAGGCACCCCGTGGGCTGGCAGAAAGTTCATTTGAAACAAATTTGTTATTCAAAACATGAATCCAGTCCAACTAAAAGCTCCCAGCGCAGCTGAAAGGCTCAAAAAACATCAGATAATCAAGGTGTTGCTGCCTCCCTGTCTACTTTTAGGGCTCATTCAACCCTCTGTATTGATGCGCCGCCTCTAATGGTGAAATCAATGTTGTAGTGATGGAAGTGTCACTTAGCAAAACCCATCTTCTAAAGTAGATTATGGAGCAGGTCATGGTGCAGGGGAGGGGCAGGAGAGGATGAAGCCCCGGCTCTTCTTTGATATGGGTCATCAGCAATGAGCTGTGACAGCTTCGAGTGGTCGATACAGTGGAGGGGCCTTCACTTCATTAGCAATGGATACAACTGAGGGGCCGGAGCTTTGTGTTGAGTTTCAGAGGCCACGTTCCCCACAAACATCAGGACTTGTTAAGGACTCGCTTTGTCTCTATTTTAAAACCAACAGAACCTCAGACACTAATGCTTTTGCTTGAATTTGCTGCTGTAGCTACTTATCGATTAGGAGCCACGGTTTGAGTTAAACACAGCGTTTTGGTGACGGGGCTAATGTACGGGCTAACAGCTTTCAACTGCCAGTGACATTATCGTAGGGATTTGGCTTCAGATGTAAATTGAAAAGGAGAAGTCGGTTGACCCCGGAGCAGATCAGAAAGAGAAATAATAAAAGTCGCAGCACTGGCGGTTACCCACCTGTTTCTCTATACTGTACGCCAGCTCAGCAAGAAACAAGAAAGGGGAAATACAGAAGAAGCCAATTGTTATTCTGCTCAGGCCCCCGTACAGGGACTAGATAAATAAATAAAAGAGGTAAGACATTAGAATGGAATAAATAAAAGTGAAGGGCGAAGGGGGGTCCTAATTAGCTGTTGCTCTTTGATGTGCCCGCCACCCGCGCTGCCTATGAACCTTTCAATTAATACATCCCCAGCTAAGACGGCTGCATCAGCTATTCTCTTTATGCTGCCCATCCGTTCCTTTTTACTCAATCATGTCAGAAGCCCGAGTCTATTTAGCCAAGTGAGCCCCATTAAGAAGCCAGAATTCTGCAGTAAGGAGAAAAAAGGAAACGCATAGCATAAGAAAAATGTCCACCAAAGACAGAGAGAAAAAAACAAAACGTTATGAGGATTTGACAGGAGCGGATTTTGACAATAGGAAAAATGATGGAGGAGATGCTATTGTTAAAGCTGTCTATTAACCAGAGAGAGAAGAAGAAAGCAGGAAGATCAGGGTAAATAATAGAGCACAGAAAGGATAAAACGTGTGACGGACTTAGATGCAGCCTGAAAATGTTTGGTCAAACAGATTATTCATGTCCAGCAGCAAGCCTATGATACCATCTGATATCATGACCTGCGTGAATGTCAACTTGGACATCTATCATTCCAAACACAAATCCTCAATCCTTGTGGCGTGCGTCACGGCAAAGATCGAAAATGACAATGGCCTTTGCCGGAGGATGCTGCTCGGCGTGGTGTGATTTGCATTTGTTTCCTCCCCATCTATCAGTCCCTTGTACAGGCTGATCCTGACGGATACGACAGCGTGTTAGTCCAAATAAAGTCCAATGAGATGGAGAGGGATGGAGCGTCACACCCGGTGGGAAGGGAGGATGGGTGTTTGGAGATGACAGAAGGAGAAAAGAAGTTTTGTTGCCTCAACAGAAGGTTACAAGCCTCATGATTGATGGACCATAAAAGAAATATCCGCTGATCTCAGTCTGATGAGATCCAGCTACCCACTTTGCTTTTTTTTCCCCTTCCCCCCATCGTGTCTTCTGTGGCTTTTTTAGTCTTGTCTGTGCGACATTAGCTGAGCAGGGTGTGGACCGTGTGTCACTTTGTGATCCTGCATTCATAATCTTGTTTATTGAATGTCTTTTCAATTAAAAAAAGGGGCCTGGGCCCCTGTAGGTGATGCACTGCTCTCAGTTGCCACTTTGTCAGTGTCGAGAAAAGGAGCTGAGGCCAGGCCTACCAGAGTGTGAAATTAAACAGGTGATAAATTTCCCTGTACGGCCAACAGTAGGAACACTGTCATTTTTCATTACTGTTAAACAAAAGGCGGAAGAAAACAACTTCCATTTTTATGCTCCGTGCCCCCTCCCCCCGACAAGACTAATGAGGATGGTTTTTAAGTCAACGTCTACGTTAGCGAATAAATCACATGTTCACTTTTTCTCCAGGCTTATCTTAGATATGACGTATGGAGTGGGGGGTTGCACATACCCGTGATGTAGAGCCTTTGCTGCTTCCTACAACACAGCCAGAAAATACAGTCTTTCCTCCTGTGACAGAATGCTGTATTACACAATATATACTCCTAATTTTGCCAAAACCTAACACCTATATATCTAGACGGAGGTGAATATATCAAAATGAATCCTTTCCACAGTATGTAGCCAAGGAATCCCACTGCCAAACACAGATATTCCAAGGGGAAAAACAGCAACTTGGTTATGATTGTTTTAAAATGACAGCAGACTTCCTGTGGAGGGTCTGGGTCAGATCTGAGGCTGTTGAAAGGAGCAGGGACAGAGCCTGCAGCAAAAGATGGGACTAGTGGTCACCCCTGGGGTGAAATTTATCGATTGCACACGAACCCATCTCCACGCCTATCTGTGAAAGCATCGGTGCCCCTTTTGTTGAGAGGTACAATTTTGATGGAGAAGAGCGCAAAATGGAGAGAGACATGAGTGGGTGGGATGGCAGAGAGCGACGGGGAGTGGAAGAAAAAAAAAAGAAGATTCCTTTGTGTCAGAATGATGGTTTTTCTCTGAATAAAAATGAGCAACTGATGAAAAAAAAAAGGAGGATGTTCGCAGACAGTGTGAGAGGAAAAATAAAATAGAAAAACTAAGCCACGAGGCACCGTAAGCAAAGCAATGTCCTTGGGGAGGTAGGAGAGTGTTTTTGCCTGATACTAGACAACCAATAGACAGAACAGAATGGGTAGATGTGTGTGTCTGTCTGTGTGTGTGTCTGTG